>JAJEKB010018801.1:48751-60932 GCA_022393335.1 Macrotrachela quadricornifera
GTTTGATGGTGGGAACCTAGCATAACAACAAATAATTGGACTTTGATGGAAGAAAAAGATCTGACTCTTTCTGATTTTTTTGTACCCTTACTGCCTGATGTTACTTTTAAGTAACATGTTGGCATTTCACTCAGTGTCAGATCTTTAAACCTCAAAATGAATTTTTGTAACCTTCACCCCTAGAGATCAAAGAATATGTAAACGAGAAATTTTTTGCTTCGTTGTTTCTAGTAGCCGGCAGGAAAGGGTTAAAGAAGATCATTATGGAGTAATAATGATTCGAGAAAAAATGGGTGCACTTTCCACTCTTGTAAAAAAATTACAATCAGATGAAATTGTTCCTGTAGCTACACAGCCATAATAGGGCTTGGTTATTAATCTTTCTTTTTGAGTTTGTTCTGTTTCTGAAACATAGTGGTATACTGCAAGACAACAGAAGTCTTTTTTCTATTCCTTCGTTTCTAAGTTATATTTTTTGATAAGATTCTTTCTTATCCTTAGGTGCTCTTTGACCTATTTTTTATCTATTAAAATAAAAACGAAGAGAGTTATCTTCTTAGGGGAAGAAAAAGTGAAGAATTCAAAGCATATCAATATGTCAGCTTCTTCTGATGACCAAGCAGGATCGAATAAAAATTATTTTGCAACAGAAATAGCATCGAAATATGTTAACTCGCCTACCAATTCATTGCTACATAAAGAATGGATTTTATCGTTATTGTATAATTCATTGGAGCTTCAGCCAGGTCATATACTAGTCGATATGGGTTGTGGTTCCGGTATAGAATCCAAATTCATGTTAGAAAAAATGAATAACCAAATACAAATAATAGGTAAATGTTTTATTTTCAGTTATTAGCACTACTCTCAAGCTTTTGATATTTATTATTACTTCTAGGAGTTGATCCATCACAAACTATGCTGGATCTATTAAGAAAAGGATTCAAATCCAATCCAAATGTCAAAACTGTATGCATGGATGCTGTGACATTTAGTCAATCGACTGAATATTCACCATATGATCGTATTTTCATGCGATACATGATTCATCTACTAACACACGAAGAACGATTGATAGCATTTGAAGGTTTTTACAAACAACTGGCACCGAAGAAGGGCAAACTATTGATCATTTATAGTAAACATGCTGATCAATGTGTTCCATTTGACGAACGTACCAAAGATATCTTCCGGAGAAAAGAAAAAGAACTTGAAACATTGTTCGATGAATTAAAACAGGCTGGTTTTTCGAATATTGAAGAAGAAACATTTACACATGAATACCCAGCCCATGTGATGACTGCTGAACATTGGATTTATCGAATAGAAAATCGAATCTGGACAATGTTTTCGGAAGAAAATATGAATGAACAACAACTGAAGGATTTAATTGATTATGTTAAAAAACAATATGAAGGTCCAAACAGTTTTCGAAATATTGATAAAGAAACAATACTAAAATGTTGCGCAGAATAACTGATGGTGAGATAAACCTTTTAATGTTTTGGATTTGTTTTTCCAGAACAGAGATGAATAAACTAACAACATCGATTTTATAAAACGCCAACCTATAGTAAAATAAGTATATTCCGTGCAGAAAATAGCTAAAGTTGATTGATAACATTGTGAAGTTTTACATTCTCTTATAGTAAAAAGGAGAACAGAAAGAGACAAGAAACGAAACACGTAGATTCGATATAGGGATGCGACAATTCTAATTCCAACCAATTCCAATTCCTAGAATGGGACTTGGAATCGGAATAAATCAAAGGAGAACAGATCGACCTAAAGGGTGGTCCATAAGTCTCCGGGCAGTCATATATCGCGAATAACTTTTGATAGAAACAAGGTAGAGAGCTGCGGTTTTCACCGCTGGAAAGAGGAGATAAAACTGCATATACCTAAATGTTATTTGACAATATTGTTCAATCATAAAATAGTTTCTCAGTGATCCTCGGAAAAACTGTAGTATTTCTCTGAATATGACATAAGATAAATTGATCAAAAAATCACTTCACACTGTTTAATTTGTAATAACTTTGTACCACTTTGTTTGAATGGCGCCTTGCGCATCTTTATATTAAGTCGCCGGTTATCTATCTCCCTTTTGATGCACGTCTCTCTTCTGTTTCAAGACGCTTGTGTCAATGAGTATAGAACATTAATACGTGCCAAGATAAGAAGAGGAAAAGAATGTTTTGAAAAAAGAACAGAAAGCATACTGGTCTCTTTTTTTCTGCTTTTATAAGTGTATTGATTGTTTTCGGTGAATAGACGAAGACTTTTTATCCAGTTGTATGCCATACTAAGAGACGTCTAATCATGGCCGAACGTATCCAACATGCGCTCACCACAGAGCAACGGATCTTTGTGGTAAAAAACTTTTATCAGACAAACAACAAGAGCGAAACGTGTCGCCGTTTTAATGAGCAGTTCAGTCGTGAAATCAAACGAGACACCGTTGCGGATATCGTTGATCGATTTGAAGAAAGCGGTAAAGTTGATGATAGAAAGCGAACAGGTCGGCCACTTGTTGTTAGAACAGAAGAAAATAAAGAGGTTGTTAAATCTCATTTTACAAACGATCCAACGACGTCAACCAGGCGTGCCCCCCTGATCTTGGTATTTCGAAAACGTCGATTCTGCGCATCTTGTCCGAGTTGAAAATGCGTCCATATCGTGCTCGGTTAGTGCAACAGTTGAATGATGATGATCCCGATCGAAGAACTGAATTTTGTGAAAACTTCTAATGCTGGCTGAAGAAGATAGCAGCATCTTTGATAAAATTATTTCGACAGACGAAGCAATCTTTAAACTAAATGGGCACGTCAACAGGCATAACTCAGTTTACTGGGCATCGGAACATCCACGAATCGATATTGAAAGAGATTTCAATGCACCCGGCATCTCTGTTTGGATAGGTATATCGTCGCATGGTATTTTTGGTCCATTTTTCTTTAGTTCCACTGTCACTGGTGAGAGCTATGTTGAAATGTTAAAGGATTCCTTCGAACCAGCCGTTGCTGATTGGTCCGACTTAAACGACTTCTGGTATCAACACGACGGCGCTCCAGCTCATTACAGCCGAATCGCTCGTGAATATTTGGACGAGATGTTCCCCGACAGGTGGATGGGTCGTCGTGGCCCGATAGAATGGCCTCCTAGATCGCCTGATTTATCAACACCCTCATTTCTTTGCATGGGGTGTTGTGAAGGATGCAGTTTATTCAAAGAAGCCAACCTCAATTGATCAACTTCAGAATGAAATTGTTGATGCATTCCAACAGATTTCAACTGATTTGCGCAAAAAAGTCTGCCGCTCTGTAGAGTCTCGTCTTCGTAAGTGCATTGAAGCTGACGGGTGGCAGTTCGAACAAGACTATTAGCTAGTTACACTATTAATTGTTTTTGAATAAAGCCCTATCTAATACAGATACTAAGTTTCAAATAAACGTAAAGCATAGACACAAAGTTATTACAAATTAAACAGTGTGAAGTGATTTTTTGATCAATTTATCTTATGTCATATTCAGAGAAATACTACAGTTTTTCCGAGGATCACTGAGAAACTATTTTATAATTGAACAATATTGTCAAATAACATTTAGGTATATGCAGTTTTATCTCCTCTTTCCAGCGGTGAAAACCGCAGCTCTCTACCTTGTTTCTATCAAAAGTTATTCGCGATATATGACTGCCCGGAGACTTATGGACCACCCTGTAGATTATAATTTGATTTTTGACGAATAAAGTTCACTTTTAAATTATAGAGATGTTGAACACGTTCATCAATCAAATCCAGATGACGATTTAAAATTTGTATCATTGTTGAAGTCAATAGTTGTTCAGAAAACATATCATTTTGTTCTTGAGCACGTTTCATTCGATCCATACCATACCCGAATTGACGTTCACATTGTCGCATTTTAGCTTCGGCTACTGTTATATAGAGAGTGATCATTTCCGACTGAGCTTGTTGAATAAATCGATGACAATGATTGATCAGACGTTGTCGATTATCTCGATTGAGAATAGTATCGAGAGAGAAGATGGATGGTATTTGAAGAACATGAAAACTATCTGGTAATTGTTGATAGTACACATACTGTTTTAATAGATCAACATCGAATTTACTCTGTACTTGTGTGTGTTTGCTTGCAGTCAGAGTTTTAAAAATACGTAACTAGATGTTTCAAATTGTAAGAAAGTCCTTATTCATGAGAATCGAACTTACTTGGTAGGAATTTGGTTTCAATTGTAAATATTCACATTCTATTTTCTGTCCACTGTAATCGTATTCAATAATAGCAATTTTCGCTTGAATTTGTAGTTCTATTCGATTGATATGATGTAGACGAACAAAATGTTCAATTGCTTGAATAAGAGTTTCATTGGAAGCGATGTTCAAACGATGTTTTTCTCTACTCAATTTGAATTCAAATTCTTCGGCATAAAGTTGGAGACGACGAAGGTAGTTTTCCACGATTTTTAGACAAGTTGTATCGTTGAGTTCCGATTCATGCCGTGCTTCCGTCAACTTTTTCTTGATCATGATTGTTTTCATTTCGGCAGGCCATATCAATAAAACATTTTGAGGGTCTTGTTGCATGATCTGTTTGAATTTACCTGTACCTGAAAGTAAATAGGTATGCCAGAGTAGTTTTAATAATTTAATAACGGCTAGTTTATGGACGAAATGAGCGATCGATCGTAGGTCATCCATAGTAATGGAACCATCAATTTCTTGTAGCAGAGGCTCCATAGTGACATCGAAAACCTTATTTTGTGTTGATAAATACAATGGTATATTATCCGTTGATGATTGTTGTATGGCAACGTCTTGAGATAAGTGTTTCTCTTCAACTATTGTTTCGGTACTTTCGACATTCTCGTTACACGTATGTATGGCTTGAATTTCACTAAGTTTTTCCATATCGATAGCTAAATCATTAAAATCAATCATTTCATCGTCCTTATTATCATCGTCATCACCACGAGCATGGAAAATATCATCGAAACGATAGACGACTGGAGTAAACTAGAAGAAAAAAAGAGTCTATGCTAACTCTTAATTACAATGGTTTAATACTCACTGAATCTTTAGATGACGAAGCCATTTGAAATGAAGAAATATCTAGAAGAAACAAGATAGGGAGAGAGTAAAGGCATGCTTGAATAAAAGCTTTTTAAAAGGAAAAACAATATGATAGGAAAAGAATGTGAAAAAGCAAAATATGTGTCAATTCAAGACAACTGGTTCTAAGCCGAAATCGTTGAAATCGAATCCTGTTGTTTTCGTTTCTTTTCATGACGACGAAGAATGATAGTAGTAAGCATATCCAGAGGATGAAGACGACTAACCATGAAATAGATGATGACACAAAAACAGATGAGAATAACGACAAGTAGAGACATATCACGCCAACTCTTCCAGACTGGTTTTGTATTGATATGCTGATCAATAATAGTATTTCGATGATCATTCAAAGTTGATTGAAGAGCATAGATATGATTCGATGAAGCAGAATTATCTTGACGTTTGATTCGAAGTTCGGTTATACTCTGACTCGAAGCACATGGACTATGAGCAAGTAAATAAAGCATTTCATCATAAGTCGTCGGACGTTGACATCGTACGACGTTATTTTCATCATCTATCATAGCAGGAGCAGCAATCGAATCGTGGATTGAAAAGGAACTGATAAGTAAAATACAATAGAATGAAACTTGAACCATGATGTGAAGAAATCTGAAAGAAAAGATAGAAGCGAACAAGCATAAGTATACTTTTTCATGCAGATAAGAATTTGAAATAGAAAAATGAAAGCAAGTAATGTATTTATTTTGTGTTGCCTTTAATGGATGGTTGACGAACAAGATTTTGGTACCATTCTTCGCGAGGTATTCTTGTATGACGATGGTAACGAGGAACTAAATGACCACTGGTATTCAGATTGGTCTCACCATGTGTAATAAATAAGGCTTGAATGAATTGACGAAATACAAAGGAAACATTTTCTGGTACTAAATGGAAGAATAGATATAACTATCTTGTTAAATTTAAATACATACACACAGCAATGATTGAAACATGGTAAAGATCGAGATGAACTTCAGGCCATGTTCGATGATGTTCTCGTTGAAAAAATCGTTTTTGTTGATCAATTTGTTATTTAGAAAATTCATAACCATGAGGCACACAAGGAAGATTATTATTAAATGCTTGCTATTCTCTAGTTTCTTTCACTCGTACATTTGGTTTAACATAGAGACGATTCTGTTTTTTAACATCAGCTATAGACATCGGAATAAATCGACAATATCGAGGATTACGATCGAGAAATAATTGCATAACTATGGAACAACGAGTTAAATGTTCATAAAGATATTGATCTTCGTTAGATAATGTGGAAATTGCTTTGTAATCATGCAGATTGTTTTTACCAATAAGAAAGGCATGTATATGGCGCATAATTGTTTCACGATTATCTATTGAAATATCATTCTATGATCGAAGATAAGAGGATTATATGGAATACTCACTTGATAGACATTCTTTCAATGACATATTTGTTTCGTCAATATATTCGAATTCACCACAGAGACATTTGAGTACGTAGATAATATTGTGAGTATTGCACGACTAAAATAATTAACAAATGAATATTTATTGAACAAGAGATATATTTACAGCATTAGCATTGATGATGGTGGTATAGCCTTTGTAAAAAGTAAATTTTTGTAGCGAATTACAATCAATCGATGCTGACAATGAGCAAAGTTTACATTGACCACATGGTGTCATCGGAAAACAAAGATCCGGTTCATTTTGAGAGAAAATAATCTCTTTCATGTAGAATAAATCGACTAGAACAAAGAAAGGGGTAAGAAAATTGATGATTTCATTCACTATACCATCGATTTGTAAGAAAAATTCCATTAATAAAGGACGTTCATGTTCAGGTAGTTGTGTTTCATTGAATGAATCGGTGCATCGATATGTAATCGGCTCATTAAATCGAGATAATGCTGATGATAATATTCCATAAAATTTGATTGATAATAGATATTAAATGCTTCGATTTTGTATGGACATGGATAGTTGCCATGAACACGTCGGAGTAATTCTTCGTTCGAAAGTGAACTGACTACAGAATAAGAAAGAAGTTTTTTCGAGAGAAGATCTTCCGAGAGCAACAGACAGACCTGATACATTGGCTAGCAATAAATGGTACTGATGGTTATTGGACATAGTTGGAAATATAGGCAAAATGGAGAGACGATTTCGATTATGTTCGCCAATAGTTTTAAACAGAGAGGAAGACTTGTTTTGATCCTTTTGCTTATCTGTTCGAGACGTTGTTAATGTTTCATTGTAAATGGAAAGATTTTCTTCATTCAAAGGCAATGCCACTGCCTGTATACGTTCATTTCGTTGCCAGGACATCTGAACGAAAATAAGCAATATAAGAACATAAATGATAATTATTATGAATGAAGACAGATCAAATACTGGTAAAAACGATTATATATATGGAGAAGCAAAAAAAGCAAAAGAAAATGATAATAATAATTTGATTTAGCTAGATCTGTATGGAGCCAAGAGTGTATGCGATACATAGCAATGTTTTGAATTAAGAATAATTTTTAAACCAAACTTCTGAAAATTTGGATCTTGATTAAGAATATTTGCCCATAGTAGATAGAATTGTTCATTAAATTCACATCTTGCTCCCCAATCAAATAAATAATGTAAATGACTTAATTTCCGTTTTCTTATTAATTGGTGTTGTTCTTCTTCATGGATCTTTTGTTGATAAAAAAGACGCAACGCTTCAGCACGTAGTGAAGCATAAGCAAATCGATTGAGTTGCTCATGTGAATGATCTGGATTGTAGCGTTTGAAAAATTGTGTCAGATGATACTGAACAAATTCGTAGGAATAACCATTGGCCAAAAGAGGTAATTCTACATGTATTCGTTCATCTTGAAAATCATCAAAGGAAAGACAACATTGAGCGGCACGTAGAAGAGTAAATCCAAACCATCGCCGATGAAGTAATCGAGGATGATCAGCAGTACATGGCAATAAGAATGATTGTACTGATCGATCATGATAGACACGAGTATAGAGAGAACCATTTTGATTTTCAATATCAACATTAAGGAAATGCAGATGAGTACGCACAGATATGGTTAGTTGAACATCAGGATGTTGTCGACTCAAATCCATAATACACGTTTGCAAATTATCCATTTGTCCCTTCCAAGTAAAAATACCAATATTATGGTATCGACCATAAAATTCATCTGATAGACGTACCAGTCGAATAAAAGGTAATTGCCAGTCTTGTAAATAAATATTTGTTAACAATTGACTGAATGGTAAATTCAATGGTGCATCTTTGACAAATTGATAGATATTATTTCCTTTTCTGAAAGAAAGAGTGATACAGCGAAAATTCGCTGCTAAAAAGTCATAATGTTTGTGTGTGTGTCTGTCCCAAGCCAATCAGATTTCAGTATGATAAAAACCAATGAAAACGTTGCAATAATACACCTTGAAGGTATGGACCAAGGGTAATCAGTGTCAAGGAATCCGAATCTGGTGTTAGTTTTTGATTAATTTTTTTCGAATCCATTTTTTTTCACAAAGGATCACTTTTTTACGAAAAAAATGTTTTTTTTTATAAGGGTTGAGCAAAGACAAATATGATTGAGGAACTTGAAACTGAGTTCGATTTCTTTTGATTTTATAAATGAACACTTTCGTGATGATTGGGAAACAGTATTTCTACGAGAAAGAGTGGAGCGAGTCTTCAGACGAGCGTTACTTGTTGTGTACTCAAAAAGTGAGTACACTCTACAATCGGTCAGTGTGTCCGTCCGTCCGTTTACACGATAACTCTTTACAATTACATTCGATTGAGCTGAAATTTTGTGCACAGAACTGTCTCATCAATATCTCGGTCGAGTTCGAAGATGAAAAGGATCCGTCAAGAAATGACTGAGTTGTCGAAAAAATTGTCATTATTGGTGGCACCATCCCTGAGGGGAGATACGGGGATTTCTTCAAAAAAAACTTTTTTTTCTCAGAATTATTTACAATATATATATCGACTCAATTTTTAACGTTGATTCCGAATATAATACTAGTTTTTAATGAAATTGTAGTTTTTTAAGTCAAAGTTGCATAATCAAGGTCCCAAAACGCACAAAATCTGTATCCTGAGGCCAGTGTGCCTAAATATGTCTCGGGCGACTAGCAGTTTTGGGGTGTTCTAGATACATGATTTTGTCGCTACTAAAAGGAGTTATCATATGAAAAAAATCCGAACTCGGTAGCCAATTATACTGGCGAACTACTATAAAACTACTGATGCCTGTGTGTATCATATATCTATCATAGATTTATGAGGTTATCTATGGCCATAATTTTAGTAGATACAAACCCAAATCCATTTTGAAATAACTCCTCCTGCCTATTTTTTCTGTTCATTGTTCGTAAGCGGGAATGAATATAGTGCCCGCTCGCCTCTCTTATTTACGCCCCTGGGTGGAGCAATAACCAAGGAAAATCAAGTTATGAGAAAAATGGTTTTTCTAGGGTGAATGAAAACGGAGAGTTCAAATATAAGATGTATTCGATTTAAAATCCTTTCGGATTAGCAATAGTCAATAGAAATCGTGCTCATAAAGATAATTTGTCATGATAATTTTGGCGTCCAAATATTCTATAATGACTCATCTCACTCATATACTTTTTGCAGTACACATAACTTTCGGATAAAATCCGAAGTTTCCGCATTTATTTCTTGTTGAATTCAATAATGATATTTAACAAAGGATCTCTTTAGACAGGTTTTTGTGAATATAAACTTGGTACATGTCTCTATCGCTGGTAAAAATTTTAACTCGTTTGGACGACATTTGGCGGAGTTATTTGAATTTTCTTATCGCACAGTTATTTATGGACCACTCTGTATATATGCGAGTAATGCAAAGAAGATGCTTGTAACTAAGAAATTAGTAGTATAAGATGAAACCAAGAAATTAATCAAGAGGAAAAAGGGGAACAAAATCAAAATCGATGACAATACAATACTGAAGGACATTAATGCAAGCAAACGGATGCAGTATATCACCTATGTTGCTATGGTTGAGAAACAGAAGTATAAAGAGTAGAATACTTTCTACAATCAAAGGATTCAGTGGATCGCTTCGATACACGCTACTTACATCTATCATAGATGCATGAGCTTACCTATGACCGTAACCTTGCTAGGTACAAGCACAAATCAATTCTGAAATAACTCCTTCTACCCAGTTATCTAAGTTGAACATGAATCTTAAGTCAGTTTCTCTAATTGCTAAAGAAATTCTATCACTCTATGGGTAGAGTCAACGGTCACTAAATCAAGTCGCCTAGAGTGTGGTTCATAATAAACTAACTCCCCAGTTTTTTTTAACCTCATAATTTAGTGACAAGAGTTGTGTCTTGACAAAATCTGTTCCGTAGAAAAAAGTCTAGGATCTCGTGCATCATGTGAGAAAAATCCAAAATATCATCTCCCGGAAGGTGATATTTCTTCGAATTTACGCAATTTTTGTTTTATAGCACTATTTTTATTTCATAACTAACTCACTTGAGTAGAATGAATTTGTAGACTAAACTATTTTCTGTCCAATTGAGACATTCTCGAGCTGAAATGGCCATGCCGTTCATGAAATAACGTCAAATTGTTGAACATAGACTCTAGACAGCTATTTTTTAGACAATTTGATAAAAATCAATTTATCGTTAATGTTTTTTACTTTTTGAAATATACATAACGCTTGGATTTAAATCCAAGATTTTCACATTTGTTTTTCCTTCGTTTATTACTCTTAATACTTCTAACCATCGACTTAGCTGATAACAAAATAAAATTAATATAAACAATTGGATAATGTATAATGAAGAATTGAACGCAGTCAGAAAGATACAAAAGTTCCAAGAATAATGCCCACACCGTGTTAGAAGATATTGTCTAAACAAAAGGTGATAGGATATATTAGTCGTTCATACATTACTCACTTACTTACAAAAGTAATTAGTTTTTGGTGAAAGTTTTTTTTATATGAAAGCAGTTATTTTTCTGTTTGAAATACTTAAAAATTAGCAATCAAACTTATTAATTCATTATTACTAATTATTATTATTTTCAAGACTTATAATTAGTAATTCATAAAAATCGATCTTAATACAAAGTGATGAAGGAGAAGTTAACAATTGATTATTGTATCAAGCCTCTTGGTAATCAAAGTCAATTCTTTGTAAAGAGTTTGCCTGTAAGGAAAGAATTGGAAACTTCAACTTATAAGTTACATTCACATTTTTATTTGTGAAACTAAATGTAAATTTCGCAAAATTTGTCTTGAGAAGGCCTGTTTTTAAATCACTACTAGAATCTAGTATGACAGAATTTTTGTCTCGAACTGAGAATATTTTTAATAGATTACAATATCTCGATGAAATGCGCTTAATTAAAATAAAAGAAAATTTAGATGAATCATGATTTCCATAGTTTCTGAATTCAAAAAATAATTTTGGTTTTACATGGAACAAATTAAATACTTTCAAAAATTATTATAAGAGTAGTTCGTTATTCTTTCTTTTCAAGATATAACCGATCACTACACTCTTACTCAAAAAAATTTAAAATAAATATAAAAAGATAATTTTGTTTTTGTTGGTTTATTGACTGGTTTCTGTGGGATATCAACCCCACTTCTTCAGAACTTCACAAAAAACAAAATACAAAATACAAGAAATAAAAATTAGTGGAAAAAACTAGGGCTAGAGGAGCCCAAGATCGTAACATAAATAGATAAATATACAAGTGCTATAAAGATTATGTGGATAAGTTTTTATATCAACCTTCACCAATAATCATTGTAATGTGGAACAGTATGAATAACCACCTTAACCAATAATCATTGTAATGTGGAACAGTTGAATAATCATCTTAACCAATAATCATTGTAATGTGGAACAGTATGAATAACCACTTTAGCCAATAATCATTGTAATGTGGAACAGTATGATTGACCACCTTTATTAATTAATTATAAACGGAAAAGTTATAATAACCACCACCTTAACCAATAATCATTGCAATGTGGAACAGTATGATTAACC
>JAJEKB010018802.1:0-72898 GCA_022393335.1 Macrotrachela quadricornifera
TAAAATATCGAAAAATAAAAAAGTTATATAAATTTTAAAAGACATGATTGATTTTTATTATACATTTACCCCTTCTTACTCTATTATTTAAATAAGACAATTTTATATAAATCTATTGAAGTTTTTAATTTCAGGTCTTAAAAAGTCAGGATAATTCAATTTAGATTTGTTTTATTGAAAATCAGTTTTCTTTTCTTGCAAGTATAATCTTTCTGATTTAATCTATATGATTGAGAAGTTATTTTGTTTTAATTAACATAATTAATATCCTTTGATCGTATTTGTAAATATTTCTGTTGATATTTATATAGATTTACGTAACATATGATTCAATTTTTATTTTGATTATGTTGTCATTTTAGAGCTTCTATTCAAATGAAAATTTGCATAATCACCTTTTGGATTTTTTTTATGTTTTCTTTTTTATGTAATAAAAATAAGGACAAAAAATAAAGATGAACTCTACAATTTTTTAGAGAATAATGTACTTTCTATTTTTTTTGAAAATAAAAATATTCTTGTAATATTAAAACGAAGGAAACATTGTTCTCTATATATTTTTATATAATTTGATAGAGCTTTATAGGAATATAAATATCAATAAAAAAAAATTCTGGCTCTCGTTCGGATACAAACTGAATGAAAATGATAAAGATGAATAAAAATTTGGTATATTTTGTATTTAAGAAAGTGTACTTAACATTTACTAATTTTAGGTTAATATTATGGAATAATTCAAATATATATGAGAATATATTTTTATTTTATTTGAATTTATTTTTATGCTTTATTTCTAAGTCTTCTTTTTCTTCTCATCTATTGTTTGCTATATAAATTAAATCAATAAATTAATTTTAATCATTCGATGTCTTATTTTTAGATTGAAAAAACGAAAAAAAAAATTTTATTTCTAATTATATATTCATATCAAGTACATTTTCTACGTTCAAATGGCATCAAATATCAGACGACCAACAATAGTTCGAATTTCTATGGCAGAATTACCAGTAAGATATATATTAACAATATTATTTATTTATTAAATCTATTTATTTAAGACTCAACAAACAATATTTGATCGTCGAAAAAGTTTACCAGCTGCTTTACATAATGAAAAAAATCAGACTAATATCCATTTACCTCGTAAAAGTTATCCAAATATTCATATAAAACATATTCTTGAACAAAATAAAAGATCATCAATTAAAGTATAATAAAAAAAAAATTTTTGAAAATTTATTTAAATTATCCAAAAATTTAGTTAGATGATATTCAAACAGGTGGACGATGTAACGATATCTCAACATCATTTTTTAATCGAAGTCGTATTAGACCATCAGAAGAAATAGTATGTTCATTTCATATACATATTTTATACTATATCTTACGAATTTAGATTAATATTGAACCTATAGATATTAAATCTGATATAAAAAAGCCAAGGTATTTTTCTTTATTCATTTTTTCAATATAAAATAATATGATATTATTTTAGTCCTCGAAAGAAATTTACAATTACACGAAATAGATATTTTTTTATTATTGCTGCTATTATTACATTAATAATTATTGGAGCAATAGCAGCAGTAATTGGTGTTGTTGGTTCGTATGTAATAATTTTTTTAAGAATATTAATAATTATTGATAAATAAATTTTTAGTTACCGATAAGAAAAAAATAAATACAGAAGAAAGTAAATACAAATAAAATTTTTATTTTAATATTTTTTTAATACTAATAGCTGAAACAATATCTAACGATATGTTCTTATTTCCGATCAGTATGTTTTGTATATTAAATCAATTAACAAAAAAGTAATTTTTAAATTATTTTAGATACCCCTACAAATCTTTTGATAACAATAGGTAAGAAGAAAAAATTCAAATTATTAACTAAAGATTTATTTTTATTTCATTTATTTTATTAAGATATAACATCGGAAATCTCGAGTACATCAACAACAACGGGTAATTTATTTAAAAAAAAATTATTGAAGTTTTTTTTATAAACTGCAAAGATGAGAGTAGAATGTGTGAAGACGCACCAGCTGATACTCTGTTTATGGATATATTTTCTTTCCAATTTTTGTATGATATTTATCGTCATTTATTGTACTCAATAGTTGCTATAAGTTATAGTTATCACCATTGAGATTACAACAATCTTAATTTCAATATTGATCGACAAGAGCATTAGAAAAAATAGAAGTAGATAATCAATACATATTGTTTGTTATTTGTTCATTTGCATTTCTATTCATTTTCAAATGTCTGATAAATTTAACAGATTGAAATATATATCGATTTAGTTGATATAACTTCGATATGGAAAGTTCCTTTGATTCAGAAAATAAAAATACATTTTGATTCGAAACGAAACGTCACTTGTATTATTATCTTGATGGAATATATTTGAATTTCCAATGGAGTTAGATGCAGATAGTGAATGTCAACGAATCTTTAGATACATAATTGCTTCAGATGTTTGCAGACAGTAATTTATTATAATAAAATCCGAAAATCGTATTTAAAGATGTATCAAAACCATATTTTCCTTTTCTTTTTTTTTATAGTAAATCATCAATTAAGACCTTCATCCTCGGCACCTTCTATTTTATTTCAATATGGGTTCAAAATATTCTTAAAACTAAATGAAATATATCTTGATGAAATCAAGTAACTTTGTGCAAAATAGATTCAATGACTAATAAGCTTAACATATTTTTCATTTAACTAAGAATGAAAGAAGATATCATGTTTGTTATAATTAATTTTCTGTTCGATGTTCATCTTTAATAAATAGATAGATTACTAGAAAGATTTCTTAGAAACATACGGTAAAAATTTCTTCAGAATTTTGTCTTCCAGTACTAATACATCATACAGATATATATTTTTTTTCGAATTACTTTAGTAGATACAACAATAAGTACATCACCGACAACAACACTTGTCCTAGAAACTTCTACTAAAACTAATCCTACAACTATGTTAGAAACTACAAGTACTTCAGATTCAATCAGTACATCATACACTAGTACTATCTCTGGATCGACAACAATGTTAGTCACCTCAAGCACTTCAGACTTCGGCAGTGTATCAGAAAACAATACTACCTTTGATTCTAATATCACATCAAAGCCAACAACAATGTTAGAAGTCACAAGTACTTCAGAATCTACAACTATGTTTGATTTGACGATGCCATCAGAACCAATCACTATTACAAGTTCCGCTATAACATTAGACATAACTACTGTATCTGATTCAGCTGATATATCAACAACATTAAAGTCTACATTCATTTCAGACGTTACTCCAACGTCAGAATCAGTCAGTATTTGGAATCCTACTGTTACTTTAGAAATTGAAGATGTATTAAAGTCTACGACTGCTGAAGAAATTACAATAATATTAGAATCTCAATCTGTTACTTCGTTAGATTGGACAACTACAACAGAAGTAAAGAGCACATTAACATGTAAGTACAATAGATACTATAAGACATTGAAGTTCTTCTGAAAGTCATGTAATTGATTAGAAAATTATGAAATATTTTCAATCTAATCTTTCTTAAATATGGGCCAAATCTAATATTGAAAGAAAGCTTTGAACTAATTAGAATTATATCTCCAATCATCTTATAAAATATTTATTTTACAAAGATTGTGCTTGATCATATAATTGATCATCTGTTTACATGCTTTTAATCACTTGTTAAAATCATTTTCATATATAGTGCAAATCCATATATTATTCTATAAATGTGACATAATATGCCTTGGCATTATTGAGGAAAAAAACTATTTTTATCTTATATAAACTATTCAGAATTTCGAGGATATCATTTCATTTTTAAAAACGAATATTCATTAATATCTCTTTCTTATATTTAGAATACATCAATGTCATCAAGTCATATTATCAATAATAAATTGATTTCTAGAAGAATCTATGAATCAATATCACTATTCAGAAAGTAAACAATGAAAATCAATGATCATAATATATTCGACTTGAATTTTAAAAAATGTTTTTTTTTATTAGTATATTTTAACTGATTAATTTTATAAAAATACAATTATAATCTTTATTAATACATTCATGTGAATAAGCAACCCCTCAAAACTTAAAATTTAGTTCATGTTGATAAAATCGTTTATTGAAATGACTTATGATCAGTCACAGCGAATTAAAAATGATTGAAGAATGTGTATTTTTAGTTAAATTCGATTTATTTATTAGCAGAAACTCAGATTAACCTACAAAAAAAAACTGCAGGTTTTTTCACTAATAAAATGCTAAGATTATAATTAGGCTGTAAAATTGACTCAAATCTCTCAGTTTTAATTAGCTTTAAAAGTATTTAAACGTTCTGATGCAATGTACATGAGGATTCAAAACTTCCAAAAACCGCTAGTAAATACAAATTCTATTGAACCAGCAATTGATGATTTTTTGTTGATTGGAATTACACGTGGCGATAAACTAACTTATAAGTGATGAAGTATTAAAAAAAAACATTACAGTTCGAAAGTCTTGCAAGCTATGATAGCTATTCAATATTTGCCGTTTGTTCTTCATCTAAAATTGTTTTCATTAGAGTATGAAAATTTCGTGGTTACCTGTTATTTGTGCAATGTTGAAAGACAAAGCTCAAGTTTATTTTTTACTTTAATTTTAGTTAAATTAATAAAAAAAATAATGTTTATAACAAGAAAAATTTGTAAAAAAGAACTAAACTAAAACTATACATCGGAAGAAATCTACAATATATTTACGCACTAATTATCTACAAGATTATTTCCCGTAGATAAATATTCTGGTTTAATTTCATTAATAATTATCGATTAATTTATATTTGATATATATCATCTTCAATTTTCATATCTATCGGTAATGATTCATTAAATATATTTAATTTTATTTATTAATATATTTAATTGTTCAGATTCATTTTCACCTTCATTTGTCATTTTTATTAATTGTTTAATATGTTTTAATTGTTCATTTTCATTTATAGTTAATTTTAATTCTATTTGCCATAAACCATCTTCAATTTGATTTACATTATGAATTTGAAATATAGTATTTATTGAAAATAAAATTTCATTTTCTGATTCTGTATAATAACTTATTTTATTTAATAATATAAATAATGATTGTAAATGATCAATTTCCATTTGAAATAAAACTCCTACTAATTCATGATTATCCCGAGCACTTTTAGCATAAATTAATGATAAATCTTTATCTGTAGTTGTTAATAAAAAATTATTAAATGAAAGAAAACCATATTGATTTTCTAAAATTTTTTGAAAATTTTCTTCTGTTATACCTTGTCCTCGATAAACAATAAAACGATTTTGTTTATTTAATTTAAAATATAATTTTCGTATTTCTTGATCAATATCTTGAATAAAAAATTTTATTTTAATTAAAGTATTCATATCTCGTATACGTAATGCTTTATTTAACATTGAAGAAATAAAACATTCTCTTGTATACCACCAAATAGATGATGATGATTGTTTATAATCATTTTGAAATTCTTTTATTAAATTTAATTGATAATTATTATTTTTATATATTAAATAACAATAATCAATAAAATTTTTTTTTTCATTTAAATTAGATTTTATTTGAATAAAAATTTCTTTAAGTAATTGTATATAAATAAATAATTGATCAGATGAATTTAATTTTGTATCTTTATTATATGTTGAAGATAAAATATTAAATGTAAGAAAATCATCTTCACATTGTCGTTTATCTCGTCTAATTGCATCATAAATTGATTCAATTTTAGTAAAAACTCCTTTAATTTTTCTATATTTATCTGACCATTTTTCATGTTTAGTTTTATTATTACAATAAATATAAATTGAATCAATTTGATAAAGATTATATATAAATGGTATAAGTATTTCACCAAAACTACCAGTTATAATTAAAAAGATTTTTTCATTTTTTCTATTAGTAATAAAATCAATACAACGTTCAGGATTAGTAAAAGTTAATACTAAATGAACAAATTGTTGAAGATGAGTAATAATAGATTTATAATTATCATTATTTATATGTATATTAGCATCTAACCATATAATAATAAAATTTTCAACTATAAATTCTTGATGACTATAAAAATTTAATAAGGCTCTATTAATAGTAGGTATAATATTAGAAGTTTGTGATGGGAAAATAACTGATTTATGGTCTGACATTTTATTGAAATTTTTGTGTTGGAGGAAAATAAATGAAATAGTTTCTCTTTTATCTTCACGTACGATTCAAGTCGAAATTTTTGAAGATATTTTATTGTATTGATATAACTGACAGTTCGTAAACAACCAATTAGAAGTTTGTTATTTGAAATTCATAAAATCAAATATTCACTAGATGGCAGTGAAAAGATTAATTTAAATAGTATAAAACTCATATAAAATAACTTATTATATATTATAGACAGAATGTTTGTAGTAAAGTGACAACTACAGAAAAAGAAAAAAACAAGTTAAAGATTATTATATACTAGTTCCTAGCAATTGTCCAATGAAATATTTTTACGACTCGATACTGTTTGTACTATGAGTCATTAATTTCGTATTCTCAATGCTTTGTGAACATCTGTTTCGATTATAATAAAATAAAAAATAAAATGCTTGATTCGGATGATTTTTCTAAAACATCAAAATCTCGTCCACTTAGTGATGTTTTACATATATTTATTTTACTTATCATAACAAAATTATTAAAAACTTTTGGTCTATTTATAACATATGATTTACTTAAAACACATAATTTAGTTTTAATTTTATTTCTTACAACATTATTTACATCAATTTGTTTATTATTTATACAAAAACCATTTTCATCATCAATTCGACCAACCAAAACATTATTTTATCGTTTAATTAAATATACAATATGTCTTACAATTATTCGATTACTTTGGCTTTTTGGATTAACATTATGTGGACCATTAAGAACGATTTTATTATTTGAACATAGTGATATTGTTATACTTGCATGTTTTCAAGTTATATTTTCTTCATCATTTAGTGGACAACAAGGACAAACATCTCGAATACGTGGTATTGTCTTTTTTATTCTAGCTGTTTTAGCTATATTTGCATTTGATGATGATGATTCAAGACAACGAGTTGATCATCCTGAAGGTCAATTACATCATAGATTTTTTGCACATATTTTTTATCGACTAACATCATTCATTGGCGTGGCTGATCACAAAGGTGGAGTTATTCTATTACTTATTGCTTTATTTGCTCGTTGTACAATGAATTCTTGGAGTAAAAAATTGGTATTAGATATAGGAGGACCAAAAAAATTTTATGCTATGACAACATGTTTATCAACAATATGTCTTATACCAATATCATTTATTATGTCTTTAGTTAATAATCTTTTTGTAAGAAAAAAAAACAATTTAATTTTGTTTAAAAGAAAGATTGTTTTTTTTTCAAAAATTTTTAGTCAGATCCAATGGATTCAGTACGTTCAACATTTCATACAACACAATCATCATCAACAACATCATCATTTTTCGGAAACATTTCATCATTAATTATTCCAATTATTATTATTAGTATATTTTTATTTATATTAGATTTTTATGTAGAACAAGTATCGATTGTAAAACTTGATCGAATACGAACATTTCGATATGGTACATTAACAATAATTTTTAGTGCACTTATTGTTTCACTTATTTGGATAAAAACAGTATCAATAACAAGTAATAATATATGGTTTGGACATATGATACAAGTTGAAGAACATGAACTATCCGGTGGTGTTGTTTTTGCTGTTGTTATGTTTGCTTTTTCAACAGATCTTTTATTAAGTCCAATAAAACAACGATCAGGTGCTTTTATTGGTTATAATCAAGAAGGTACACCATTATTTAATTTAACACATCAAAAATCTCAATCATTATTACTTATTTTAAAATCAAGCTTGAGAGATATTTTAGCAGAATCAGATTCAAGAAAAATTTTTTATTTTCTTTGCATTAATCTAGTAAGTATGATATATAATATACAAAAAAAAAAGTTAAATAAAACATAATTTTATTTTTTTTTAATAGTCATTTACATTTGTTGAACTTCTTTATGGAGCATGGACAAATTCATTAGGTTTAATTAGTGATGGTTTTCATATGTTATTTGATTGTACGGCACTTGTTGTTGGTCTTTATGCAGCACTTATGACTCGTTGGAAACCAACACGAGTATTTTCATATGGATATGGTCGTGTCGAAGTTCTTTCTGGCTTTGTTAATGGTTTATTTCTTGTTGTTGTAGCCTTTTTTGTTTTTTATGAAGCAATTGGACGACTTTTTGAACCTCCAGAAATTAATACAGATCGTCTATTAATTGTATCTGTTGCTGGATTTGCTGTTAATATGATTGGTATATTTTCATTTAGTCATGCTCATGCACATGCTCATGGTGGTGGTGGCTGTGCTATGAGTCAACCAGCTCCAGCTAAAGAACAACATCATCATGGTCATTCTCATGATGGACATGATCATTCACATTCTCATTCACATGGGCATTCGCATGGTGGTGGTGGTGGTGGTGGTGGTCATGATCATGGACATTCACATGGACCAAGTGAAAAATCAAGTCATCATGGACATAGTCATTCATTGACAGATAATGCCAATATGAAAGGTAATTTTTAAGAGTTAGATGAATTCCGACTTGAAACCAAATTATTTTCATTAATTTTCTCCAAAAACCTAAAATTTATGAAAAATTGGTATACTTCGTAGTGCTTAGTAGCATTCATTATCATTAAATTAGAGTACTTTATGCTATGTACTATCTTCTGCCGAACATTACATTTGAATGAAAAAAAACACAGGCAGCTTCGGCTTTATTTATAAAGGAAGCCGAAGTCGGAGTAGTGTCAGAATCAGTGATTAGTTGCCAGCTCCGAATTTTCCTTCTTCTATTTACATCTGTTGATTGTGAGCATGTTCAATTTGAAACATTTCTTGCTGTCTCGAACACCATACAATTATTACTTTAATGAGAACGACTCTCTTTTTTTGCTTTGCCAAAAACAGGAGAATCACTAATCAAGAAAGTACGTTGAAGCGTATTCAAACGAATAGAAGAGAAACACTCCGTTCTCAAAATGAAGCATCCGACCACAGTAGTCGTATTTTCAACAACATAAAAAATTATTCACATCTCAGTTTGCTTGCTTTTCGACGTTATGTGCACGCGCAATATTAACACCTGTTGAATGCGTATTTTCTATCGATGGTGTCATGATACGATCACACAGAGAAAGTCTCACAAAAGAAACGTTAGCGAAATTAATATTTCTCAAGTGCAATTCTGATCCTCTGCATGAGATACCTTTCATTTGCTATGCATTTGTCTTCATTCATATTATCATTTTGTATTTATAGTTACTTGAATACGTAAAAGTCCATTAAAAGAAAAAATAAGAGAGACGAATCAACATTTAAAGTCAGAGCCAGAATCAAGGGGAGACTTAAAGCTCCCTGTTTTGGAATTATGGAGTCTGCCGTTTCTCTCTTGGTGGAAGCTGAATACAAAACCTTCACATTGGAGTTGTCCATCTCTGAATGAAAATGCATATTGCTAAGTGTTATGAAGAAATGTATCAGATATTTATATAAATTAGGCTTTCTATAAGGATTAATGAGAAGTATGAGGTCTAATCTGAAGATGTGTTAGATTATATTTTAGTCTTCTATTTTTAATTTTAATTTTAATTTAAAAATTGATCGTACTATTTATATTTTTTAAGGAGTGTTTCTTCATGTATTAGCTGACACACTAGGCAGTGTAAGTGCTTTTTGTTAATTTTAAAAACAAAAATAAAATTATTTAATTTTAATTTCTAGGTTGGTGTAATTATTTCATCATTACTAATACAATATTTTGGTTGGAATATATCAGATCCAATATGTTCATTATTTATTTCCATAATGATTTTTCTCTCTGTACTTCCACTTTTAAAAGATAGTGCTATGTCACTTTTATTACAAACACCATCAAATATTCAATATGAAATTCTTGATCGAATCCTAAAACTTGATCAAGTACAATCATATTCCGATGAACATTTTTGGAATCTTTCGTCATCAAGTATTGTTGGAACTATTCATATACAAATTACGAATGATGGAGATGAACAACGTGTTACTTCTCAAGTCAGTTTAATATTTTATTATTATTATTATTATTTATTATTTTTAATTTAGGTTCAAGCAATTCTTAAAGAAGCTCAAATACAAAATGTTGCTGTTCAAGTAGAAAAACAAATATTTTTTAATCATTTAAATGGTCTTAATTCTGCTCTTGGTCAATTAGCATCATCACAAAGAACGTTTTCACATAGATAAAAAAAAAATTATATATTCCATACATCATCCCACCGATATCTTAATTTTATTGTTATTGTTGTCGCACTATATAATGAGACTATTACAGTTTGTTTGCCAAGCTATTTTTGGTGTTGTTCGTTATTTAATTGATTTCATCTTTATATAGAATATAAGAAAAAATAGTTTTTTCATTAATATTATTTATTATTGCTGATATACTCCGTTTATTTTCTTTAGAGTTGATCTGTAATAATAATAATTATTGATATGAAAATATTTTTTCTTTTAAAAATAAATACTTGAAAACATCTTTTTCCATAATATTTAAAATTATCGTTTTGATGACTATCTTTTCTTTTTGCTATTGAAAAAGAAAAGAATATGTATGAGATATATTATCATAAGTATCAGTGTTTTGTATACATTGATAAAGCGTGATTATGAATAAACGAAAGGTCAAATATACGAATTACTATATTACGATAAATACAGTAGTGTCAAACTTGAAACTTGGATTCAAGTATACTCATTTCCATCCATCCTGGATATTCTCATCAGCTCAAGTGTACCTATCTCAAAATATTGTACTAATTGAGATGAATGAAAAATGATCAATTGTGAAGCATTGACAATCACTAAAAGGTTATTCATATCCCGAAAATAATGTGTCTTTCATGTGAATCTTACTGTATTTTTCTTCGACTCTTTATCTCTTTCTGATCAAATTTATATCTCTTTTCATCAGGTAAAGCAAAACGCATAATATTTACTCTCATAGAATAATTGATGTTAACATAATTATAAGTTGGACTACTAATGTGCAACTCATACAAGCAAAAGAATAGTTACTGAAAAATATTTTGAGATACCCTCTTAATTTTATGATTAGTAACGATTTTTCATCTCGAGTTGAAGGAAAGAAAGAATGTGTGCCTCATCGTGAATAATTAAATGTGAACAAACTGATTCTTTTACTTTATATAAAGTACAACGTATAACTTGTCATTAATATATATTTTACTCTTTAACCAACGTAAATATCGAATAGCAACGAAATTGAGCGATTACTAGAAGTCAATGCTGATGAAAATGGTCAAGGCTATCGACAAGTACCGACAAGTGAACTTGAGAAGAAGATCGTAGCAATCTATTTCTCGTAAGAAAATATTGAACTCAGCCATGTTTGAAAGATTATTTTTTAAGAGCTCATTGGTGTGGAGCTTGCGAAAACTTCACTCCAATATTGACTAAGTGTTACAAAAAAGTCTAACCTGACCTGCACGATCAATTTGACATTGTATTTGTGTCATCGGACGAAGATGAAGAATCTTCGACAAATATTTTCGCACCATGCCATAGAAAGCCATTCCTTATTCAGGTATCTAAATACTCTTATGAATGAAATCATTTCAATTTTACAATTTATATCATTTCTCATAACTTTTTAAAGTATAATACAAATTCGTTGAGAAGCTGTTAGACTGTTCCTTGCTCTGAGATTTCAACGGTGACATTATCTTTTGAATAGCAAAATTGCTCTTATAAGTTAAAATCAACAGAGCCAGAGTAGAATGAATGAGATCTCTTTTATTTTAAGATATCATGTAAACATCTTGTACATCAAAAACTTGCAAACAATCAAGAGTACAAATAAATGGAATTCGATCCCAAAAGAAGTCAAAAAATGTGTGAAAATCATTGATCTCAAATAACAATTTTGTATTATCCATTAGTAACGTTAAAAGATATACGCAGTTGCAAATCGATCGATGTAGTCAGACTTTTTGTATTTTTACAATGCATTTTTCAATGTCCCATCTCATGGACGTGGGTGCGAATAGTAGACTTGTTTTAATCATAGTTACATCATCACTGATTGAAATAGTTGCATTGGCTCCAATTGAATCGATCGATTAATCCAGTGCACTCAAATTATTCGAGTGAACGATTTATTCGATTCTGAAGAAAAAAACTCAGTTTTTCCTTCACTATATCAACTAAAATGGAACATTCCTCGTCTCTCTTTCCTCGCTCAACATAAGAAACTATAGTTATGCTTGATTCATATTAGTGCACAATCAGTAATAGGTAACAGCGTACAAAAAAATTTCTGATAGATTTAGTTTTCAAAAAAGAATCAGACTGGACAGCAAGAATATGTTAAAGTTTATTGGTTTACTGCCTGCCTTTATATAGAATGATTTCAAAAGCAATAACAATCTTTTTGAGAATCAACTGGTAAAAGAAGAATATCTTTACCTGACCTCGTCTTTGAATTATTAGGCCTAGAAAATCAATGATTTTGAAAAAATGAGAAGAGAACCAGTATTTGTTTGAACCAAAATCTTCTGTGCCCAACATCAATGGATATCTTTTAAAATTTCGATCCACTTGAAAACCTAATATGTTTCAAAAGTTTCCTGATAATTGCGCAAACCACAAAGGAAAAGGTATGCGATTGATTGTTTAGTCACTGTGTGACGGATAGAGAACTGGCTTATCAGATGCATTATAAATTTCACCTCATGAGTAGTTGTAATAGTAGATATAGCAAACTAGGTGTTTCCAGAGTTTATAGATTGACTTACACCATAATAGACTTTCATTTAACAGAGTATCGAAAAACTTATTTATTCTTTGTAATAGTATTATGTAAAATATGATTGGAAATGGGTGTTGAAGTGTATAGCGAAAAAAGTGACCTTCTCTTAATATGATCAATGGCTCAATCGAACTGTTTTACACTAAGAGCAGGAGATTCATGAGATTTGACAACAACTTTAGCATATTAGAAAGCTAGTAATTCATTTATAAAATTATTTTATTGGTGGCTTTTCTAGAAACGCTGGGAGGAGGAGGACAGCTAGTTTGATTGATATTATTAAGTGAGTTCTTTCGTTTCAGATCGAGATCGTTCAAACAAACTGGATGACACATTTAAGGTGAGTTGCATTCCAACACTGATTGTTCTATTCCCGGATGGAAAAATTTTAACTAGTGGTGGTTTCGATGAAATCTGGAGCAAAGGAGTGGAAGCTATTCAGTCCTGGACAAAAGCTGAACAAAAACCTGCTTCAAATCCAGATAAACATTTGTGGTCTGGGATCATCTGCAATGAATCCACTTATTGGTCAACGATACAAGTGTTCTACTTGTGATAACTACGATTTATACTCTGAATGTCAGAAGAAGGGACATGAACATGAGCTCAAAATTATGTCACAGAATTCAGCAACGACTGGAGCACTCGTTTAGAAAGGAATTAACTTAAATTCCTAGGTTCTCAACGACTTTTAACTTCGTACACAATAATAAATTTTAGCTTACAGAATAATAACATCTACACATGTATAAGAATCAATTTATTCGAAGGAGTAAAAATAAAATTGAGAGAATCTCTTCTCTGTTCTAAAAATGCTATTATAGTACCTTCTTATCGGTAGAATTGAACCGTACAATGAGATCCAGTGGCAGACACATTGGGTTTAGACCAAAAATCACAGCGAATTGAGTAATACTACTTTTAAAAAAACTGTTAATATTAACTATTATCATATTTAGTGTGGATGAGTAACAATTAAATGATATGAGAGAATAAAAAAACAAACGTTGAAGACTTGAAAAGCAAAAATAAGAAATAAAGATATTTTAACATGTTCGACATAATGATTTTATGAGTTCAGAACTAAGTAGGTTAGTCGTTCTTCTTAATAATTCTGGAACGATGATATCTGATAAAAACGAAAAGAAAACTGCCAACACAAGGTATATTAATAAAACGTGTTTTCCTTCTAGATTTTTAATACTTCCTGTTGTACCTAAGCTATACGACCAATACTTCTACTAATTTGTGAATGATTTCTAATCAAATATTCAAATAAACTTTAACCACAGGTTATAGATTATCATGGTTATCTAGTATAAAAAAAATCTCGACAAGCAAGGAAACTATTCTTGCGTTTGTTGCATAATCTTTCCACTTTTTTATTCGTTGCAGCGTCGGGAATCGTAGGATAGATATTAACTAACTTTGAAAAAGCGAACACAAAAAGTTGATAGAACAAAGTTATCTCTCAAATGGATGTCTAATTAACCTTGATCTTTTTCAATCAAAAAATACTGCAAGATAAACTGTAATCAAGAAAGCAAATTAGTTAACATATCTTCTTAACAGGAGTAAGAAAATTTCTTTTTTTTAAACTACTACAAGCCTAACTTATTCTTGATAATTATCTACAGCTGCCTTACGATACTATGCTTATAGTGGTCAACATTTATTGACAACACTCTCCTGAATGTAATGATAGCTAACAGTATTTTCTTCAATAGTACATGTTCCCCCTTATTTTCGTTGACAATTTCTCGCATAAATAATGATTGATGATACTAATTCTGTATACCTTTTATAGAATACAATACTCTGATCAGAGAATAACAAAATAACTCACTCATATATTGCTTCAAGAGATTTTTTGCGATTGCTAGCAATACTTCAAAAAAAAATATAGCAAAGATAACTTATTGAAAATGATCACTTAATGGATCAGTCAATCAAACAGCTGATTTCCTCCTGATGTTGTCTGTTTGTTAGTTTATCATAGAAAGAAGGTGAACTGAATTACATCAATAGGAATCCTTTCAACTATGTAAGCTAAAAGTAGAGAATCATCGGTGTAGCCAAATATTAGATTAAAGGAACATAACTTTTGGCCATCAAAATTAATGAAATGGTCAACTTTTTATATATAAGGAGCAGTAAAAATGCACACTTTATCAGCAGAATAAATATGTGTTATTTATATAAAGATTAATTTAGTATACTAAAAATAAACTTAAATAAAATAAAAAAAAAACAACAGGACAAATAAGAACGAATCCAAATGAACATTAAATAGAACGAGAAATTTAAAGAACGAATGGGAGGAACAAGAAAATGGAAATCTAATTATATATGAATCGATAGTAGAATGAAAGGAAAATACTAAATAGGATAAAGAAACGACAAGAACATATACATAAGAAATAAGTGAATAGAGATATGTGAATCACAACTTACCAATATATACGAACAACTTTGGAGAAAATTAACAACGCTTGAAAGAAAACATGATAAGAAGGGAAAATACCTGAACTATATCGAGAGAAGAAAGCATTTGGAAAATCTCTCAATAATTGACGAACCAAATTATTTTAATAACTGACTATTTAAATAAAATATGGATCCTTCATTTATTCTGCTGATCACTTAAATGATAACCATTTACAATTACAGAGCTTGTTGAGATGAAATGAAATCAACATAATATTTTAATCTTATATAAGCTTATATTTCGTCATGAAATATACATAACTTAACAGATTATAATAATCGAAACCTCTGGAGATACGAAAAAGATAACAAGACAGAGTAGGAGGATACAGGGAGAATATATTAAATATGATAGAAGAACATAATGAAAATAGGCAAGTATAGTAAACGAACGTAATGATGACAGGTAAAATATGATAGGAGAACACGATAGACATGCGTAGGATGCAGCAATGAACATTAAAACGAATAAAGTTATTGATGGGAAAAAAACCCACAATTCCCATAAAATCAAGGTTTCTGTACATTCAAATGAAATCATATTGTGGGCTTTAGTCTATATATAAATAGTCAGATAAATTTTCATCTAACAACCATCAACTAAATCATCATCATCATCAAAATTAAATAAATATTATTTTTCGCTTTTTCGCATATACATATTCTAAAAATAATATCAAGTAAATATAGTATATTTATATATCACTTTTATTGTTGAAAAATAAATATTTATGTTCCTTTTTATATAGAAATGAAATTGATTCTTATTTCATTATTTTTAATGTTATTAGCAATAACTTGTAATGTTTTTGGTAGTCCAACTAATTCAAATGACTATAATATAGTTAACGATAATCAAACAGACACAAATCCATTAACTATAGTTGATATTGATTCTATTGAAGGTATTATCATTTTATTCTCTATCTTTGTTGCACAACTAATTAATCATATTTACTATTATTTCTTTTTCCAGATGTTTCACAAGAAGGAAAACGATATCGTCGTGCATGTGATTGTAAAACAACAACTGGTCGATGTGTACCTTATGGTAATTATCAATGTTTTTTTAATAGTGGATCAAGTATTGTTCAATGTGTTGGTGGTAACAAATGGGTAACAATAAGTCGATGTCCTTCTTCATGTCGATTATTTGCAAATGATCAACCATATTGCACATAAACTTAACAAATCAATAGAAACATTCTTAAAACTCTTTTATTGATTCTTATTTATATTTCAATTATTCTTTTTACCTATTAATTTTTTTTTGCATTTATTTCATATAATATTTAATCACTAAATAAATAATTCTTCAATATAAATATTATATTCCTTGAATATTGATGAGTTAAACATTTCGATAGTTAATCACTGATCGTGATCTATATCGATATATACAATGAAGAGTATTATTCAAAGACTGATCAATAGGGTATCTTAAACACACAATTAGTTGATCTATGATTATTACTAGAAGAATTCAAAATGAACTTTCAATTCATTAACAGATTGATCATTATTAATAGTAACAATCATGTGTTTTATAATATTTTTCCTGTAGGAAAATCTAGAAAGAATTCTTATTTCTCAATTCTTAGACATATATCCAAAGCTTAAATTTCTTTTAAATTGAATATATTTATCATATAATTTTATGTTCCTTTTCACCAGAACTCCGAACATGATTTGGCATTTTATTTTGATCTTGTTTTAGTGGGAATAACCTATCTGACACAATTCATCAAAATTGTAGAAGAAAAAAGCATATATATATATATACATATATATCCTCGAATACTTTATAGTTTTAATTTAGGCAAAAGCTGCACATATTAATGGGAACATCATTTTTGATCAGCAATTAATTATAAAACGGTTAGCTTTTTATATATGAGGATCAGTAAAAAAATCAAATTTGCCTGGAAAAAAAAATGCACATTTTATCAGCAGAATAAATGTTTTATTCATATAAAAATAAATTTAGTATACGAAAAATAAATTTAAATAAAATCAAAAAAACCAGAAATTTAAAGAACGATTAGAAGGAATAAGAAAATGGAAATCTAACGACATATGAGTCAATAGTAGAATGAAAGGAAAATACTAAATAAGATAAAGAAACGACAAGAACACATACATAAGAAATAAGCGCATAGAGATGCGTGAATCACAACTTAACAATATACATGAACAACTTTGGAGAAAACTAACAACGCTTGAAAGAAAATATGATAAGAAGGGAAAACACCTGAACTATATCGAGAGAAGAAAACGTTTGGAAAATCTCCTAATATGAAGAAAAGACATGTGTGTCACACTTGTCATCTGTACGACGTAGCAGAAGGAAAGGAAAATAGAAAAAGAAATGCATAACCTTCTAACATATTTCGATTTTTATACTGACCCTTTCATTTAATTTACTAATTTTTAATATATTGACGACCCAAAGTATTTTAATAACTGACCATTCAAATAAAATACGCATCGTTCATTTATTCTGTTGATCATCCATTTATTTATTTTACTTGCTGACCACTTAAATGATAGCCTTAGATTAATATAGCTATAATGCCTATCAAAAATAAAAGACAAATTCTACAAGCATTTGAAAACCATCATCAAGTTTACATTGCTCACAAGAATCTTTATCCTAACAAAGTTGAACTTGATTTATTAGAAAATACTGCGTCTTCTCTTTCTATGAATCTCTCGATTTCACCAAATTGATTGCAGAACAAACAACAATCAATTCCACTTCTATTCGGTTTGTCACCTATCAGTCACTATTTAGTCTGTATCGATGCATCCTGATCCAGTCTCCAATATGAATATCTATAATCAGATATATAACCTTCAGAAATTTATCTTTCATTTTTAATGAGCTGAATCGAGTGAAAATATGGCTATCCATCATTCGATGAAAAAATAGGGTCATCTTGTTGTTGATTAGTGCACTTTCATGATTAATTAGAAAGCGGAGAATAGAAATTGTGATATAGAAATAAGTTGATATCTACATATTGCAAGTATAATACACAGAATTTTATTACATGACTTTCAACAGATGTCACATAGAAGACTTCAATAGTAAATAATCAAAACGACACTTCGCTACGAATTATATGTTTCTTCCATATGAAATACGTCCAAACATAGATGTATGTGATATTTATAGGTATAATATCAATGCAATGTTATCAACGGACCCATCGTTTGATTTTTGAGCCATATGAGTGAATAGGACGAATACTTTAGCAGAGCGGGTTCCTACAGGAACTGATCCATTAGCCTGTCTAAATAGTAATGATGTGGTCAAATTCCTATGGGCAGCATATACTGGTCCTATGGTCGTTGTTGGACTGATCACTTGATTGGTTTGATTAAAAAACGTGACAGAAACTCGAGCATTATCGTTTTGTTCTGCCCAACCACCAAGCCAACCTGATAGTCTGAATTTAACTGTTTTATTGTCGATAAATGGTTCAAATCCACCACTCAAATCAATTATTTGCCACATAGAAGCTGATTTAGACGCTTGACCAAAAAAATAACATTGGCCACGATTGCTAAAAAAAATTCAAAATGAAAAAACATCGAAGATTATCTTGATCGCACCTCGGTCCTGGAGATGTCTGATATATTACACCATAGATAGGGTTGTCATATAATACTTGCGTAGCTGTTTCATCAAAATTCCATCCAGTTGGATGAGTGGTATTACTACCTGCCTCACATGGACCAGTTTCAGCATCACCATTTACCACCAAATTTACATTGAATGCTAAATGAAAATGATTTGATTAATCTATTAAAGCTATGCTATATTCAACATACATCAATAATTCTGCTTTACACGAAACAAAAAGGATTCTAAACATAATAGAAATTTAGCATATAAACATTTTTCTCATTAAGATTTTTCATAAAATGTGCCTTTCTGTGCGTGAATTCTATTCCATTACCACGACGTTGAAAACTTCTCTCTCTCTCCCTACAGTCAAAATCAAAGAGTTAGACTTGCGTATTTAAGCATTCGAATGATTCCTCCAGTATGAGAATGATTCTTGCAACTATTGATCTTGACGAAGGCATTAGTTTGGTGTAGTTCATGATATCTTTCCTTTGTTTGACTATCAACTGTTTAATCGAGAATCGTATAGAAAATTATATGTCTAAATGACTGTTTTCTATAGATCTTGAAGTAGTGCCGTTCTTCATGTTTAAAATTTTTGTTTATGTTAAAATAATCGCGATGTTATGATCATCAATGAGTCTTAGAAAGAGACTGATCATCTACCTTCAACGATTTTGATATTGTTTTGACAAGTTTTTATCCAGAATTTTGTGCTTATTAGAAGAGCACATAGAGCCATAATTGGAACAATGAATAGGATAATTTCGCGAATACTCAGCGGTCTCCTGAATATCGCCTTGATCGATAAAAGATAACGAGCATTTTCTTTCGTTTGGTTCTCGTCCGATTGCCATACATTCAGTGAATTTGTTAACGAATCCAAATGGATTGAGGTTAGTGTTGGCTTGACTGTGCTCAAAGCTGCTTCTAAAACAATCAAACAATCAAGGGAATTAAGATATACAGCTTACTATAGAGACATACTTCGCGACATGACTTTGTCCTCTTCCATATTTATCGTTAGGAAATTTTGTGTTGTAACAATTTTTTGTTGACTTTGTTGTTGAGCTTGTTGATAGTCTGAAAGATATGAAATAATCATCAAATCCTAAATTGTATGAAAAAAAACCTGCCTTGAAGTCGTTGTGCTGCGTTATTACAAGATATTTTCGTCAATGCTTTAATAAGATAAGCACAATCTTGGTCGCTAATAATTCTCTTATCAAAAAGAGATTCTAATACACGAAGTGTTCCACCCAATGACGGATCTTCACGCAAACTCTTCGGAACATCATTACCAAGAAGAAAATGCAAACGTTGTCTATCGCTATCTGAAAGAAGATCTTGAATTTTGATCAGTAAAGCTCGTAAGTCATATTCTTCATTCACCAAATCAGAAGCCATAGGACTATCTTTGAATTTAATAAAAGAAGGTTAACTGACCTAAAATTTAGCTATATTAATTAGAAAAAAATATTTATCATTATTTAAAAATTCTTACGAAACAGTACTAGATGATTGAAAATAGAAATATAGAAACGATCGACACAAAGAATTCAATGAACGGTATGTTGACGTATGTGTGTTCGGTTACTTTATTTCACTTTTTATAGATTAACATTTCATAGGATAGAGACCGTCGGTCATGGTCAAATGAACTCGTCAACAGAGGGAGAAAGAAGGAGAGAGAGAAAGTGACAAAAAAAATAATTAGTTGATAAGTGAACAATGTAACACATTCTAAGCAATTAGAAAAATGATAAACAGTATGTTTTAACATTTTTTGCCTATTATATGTTCATTTTAATCGACGATCAATAGTTACTCCGTCATGACTTCACATCTATGTGTATTGTCTAACATCAATGATCCATTATATTTAGCTAGATGAAGTTAATCCAGAAGATTCTCGCCACCATGTCTAGCAACTTCTTCCATTGATTACTTTCTATTTTTTGAGGGGGTGGCAAATATCAAATTATAACCAGTTTTCAGTAAATCTCTGATCTCTGATTTCTGCTTTTCTGATACTTATTAATATTGATTGGTACGAGTGAAACTTTTGTATCTCTATTTCTGAGAATTTTTAGACATTATAGCGAAAAATAAATTTCTGATTTCTGAGAATTTTTACTGAAGAGGACAGTAAATTTCTGATTTCTGGTTCTCTGGTCAATTTGGAATTGTGGGAACTGAAATAGCACTATACAAGGATTACAATAACGGAATTTTTTATGAACCTACTCAATTTGTAGAAATTCTAAAAATTTTTAAAGTTTATAAAATTTTCAGAGGTGAAGTTTTAAATAATTTTGACATGTAGACTTTAAAATTTGTACCAATTTGATATTTGCCACCCTATGGATTTAAGAAGTCAAAATAATTAAATAAAAAAACACTACATAATGCTACTTTAGAAATAGAAAAAATTACTTTTTGAATTTCGGTGAATTTAAAAAGAATATTGTTGATAACATCAAGTCAAATAGTAAACATATGAAAAAATTTTTAGGAAACAGTTTGTGGAATGCATGGTATTTATTCGTTCTTCTTTCATTGACTCAAATAGAAAAAGAAATTTATTTTATTTGATTCAGTTGCATTCGAACTTTTATAAAATTAGATTGAGATTACAATAAGAGGTGTCTAATTATATATTTTGTGATTCATGTTCAGTTTTCATAAAGATCAATATAAATTAATCACGGAAGTTGAAATCGTTGTACTCGATGGTTCAATCCGTCGCTCACATATAAGAAAGTCTCGTTTATACTTAAAATAATACTAGTAGGCGAATTCAGCAGCGTTGCATTACTACCAGTTACTCCAGTAATACCGGCAATGGTCACTCCAGTTGTTGCTCTGGGACTCCAGCGCTGAATTCGATGATTGCCTGTGTCGGCAATGTAGATATCACCTGTCTTCTTCGAAACACATACTGCGTAGGGTATGTACAATTGATTGCTGCCCGATCCTGCTCCGTTTCCACCGGCTACAGTGGTAATGTTTACTGTTACACCGAGTTGGTATCGTTGAATTCGATGATTAAATGTATCAGCAATGTAGATATAAGAATTATTTTCATCAAGGTAGAGACCGCTTGGTTGATTAAGTAATGAGTGGTTATTGCCCGCCACGCCTGTAATGCCCGCTACGATCGTGCCAGAAGTAGCATTCACAAGCCATTTCATCACTCGATGATTACCATAATCAGCGACATATATATTGCCTTGCGAATCGACAGCCAATCCAGCCGAGACAGAAATTTGATTTGATGTGTTCCCAAGCACACCGGTACCCACCACTTTAACACCAGCTGATGAGTTCTCGCGCCATAGCATTACTCTGTAGTTATAATCGTCATTGACATAAAGATTCGAAGTTTCATGAATAACTATATCTGTCGGATACTTCAGTTGCGTGGTGCTATTCCCCAAAACTCCTGTACCAACAAAAATCGATCCTGTTAAATTTCCTTCTCGTATTTTCATTACTCTGTGATTGTTGGAATCACTAACGAAAAGTGAACCGTTCATTCCAATCTCCAGTCCCCAAGGAACATTTAGAGCGTTATTCTCCGTCCCCGATGTACCATTTCCATAGCCAGCGACAGTGATTCCAATCGGTCGAGACAGTACTATAAAATTATAGATGAAGTTTTAGTAGCGTATCAATGAAATCCTGTTTTAAAGAAAATCTCAATATACTAATTGAAATGTTAGATATCAAACATAGTTATAATCCAAGATGGTACGTATTAAACTTTGAAATGTTGTTATAGTATCAGTTAAAAATTTTTTCTCAAGTAACATAAACGACTCTCGTATGTTTTAGGTCTCGAAAGAATTTAAAGAAGCTTTTAGAAATAGCCATATAGTACTTTCTAGTCAATAATTGAATATATCTAGAAAAGAATCATTTAGAGTCTCAATAGAAATATTTCGTCGCAAAAATTTCTGATAAGGGTTCTTTGAAATTAATTCATGAGTTAAAATTCTTCCTCCTTTTCGCGCCGACTATGACACGTTTAATGACGAACTCTTATTCATTATTGGAATAGCTCAATAATATAGGAATTTGACTTATATTTTGCAATATGATATAGGACTATATAATGACTCTGAAAACAAATATAAATGTTTAATTACTTGTTGTTGTATTTTGTGATGGTGGTTGTTGTATAAATATGAATGTTGAGTTTAGATCAATGCTGATTGTTGATGTTGATGAATAATTCGCAAATAATGCACAGGTTTTATTATTTTTATAGCAATTTAAGCCTACATACAATGGAAGCACACTTGAAAAGAATCCGTAGCAAATACATTCAGCACATGTATTTTTGTAGGTTGTAATAGTAGCAATATTGGAAGAAACATATTTTGCGTTATAAATATATCCAACAGGCTTTGTACAATCGATGCTAACAACTGCCATTGTCAGAGTTACCCAAAATACTGCTTGTATCATTTTTATTGAAAGAAATGTGTATGATCGAAGTGTCGCTCTACTTTACTTTTTGTAGCAGAATGACATAAAACTACAGCTAAACATGACTTTTATTCTCTGTTATTTTTTCTTTCTTAATGTACTATTAAATACATTCTAATTAAACTATCCAACATACATAAACATCTTGAATATATAATTATACTAGAAAAAATATTATGATGCAGACTTTATTTTTTTCCATTTACAATGGTAGGCAATAAAACACTTGAGTAAGGATAAAACGTCGTATAGCACAGTACTAGCTGTATAAATTGTCAAAAATGGAAGACACAACCTAGTTTATACAACAAGTTTTCATGTCTACAAGCTCATCATTGTCAGATTGTGCTAAGTATTGTATAATCGTTTTTCTACACTTGAAAAGAATATCATATGGCCGAATGAACATATTTTTTTCTTACTTTCTTACTAACTCATGCAAAATGTTATCAACCTGCACACTAGTTCTGCATGTCGATTTATTTAGCTGAAATAACAATTTTTTAAAAATCTGCCAAGCATAAGAAATTTATTATTTTTCTTTTCCAAATTATTCAATTTTCATTTGAATAATTCGAAAAACGCTTTACCTTTTGATTTATTCCTTATAATATTATGATTAGTTATACTTACTTGCCATGTTTTCAGTATCATTTATTTAATATTAGCTTTTAAACATCAGAGTGATTAATGAGAAAACATTTTATGATGAAGCTACGATTTCGACGCTATATTTTTACTATATGTAGGCCTCTGTAAGACTAGAAAAACTCTAAAAAGGTGTGGACTCTCATAGCTTTCTCGTTGAGATGTGGAGTTCATATTTTCTCTAAGTGTTATTATTAACGTTCGAATACAATGTAATATCAATTTTTCCACAACTATATGAAATACAGACTTATAGATCGAACGAAAGTAAACCTAAGCAATGCAACTGAAACAAATGAACTTTGACAATATGATGAATTGCTACATACAATAGGAATAAAAAAATGTTCAAAACATAACGCTTTGCCAGCAGGTATCGGGATTTTTTGTGGGATTTATTCGGATTTTTTTATAAATCTCCATACATCTTAAAATAAATTCCACATAACTCTTATTGAGTGTGAGGGCGAAAACTAAGTGAGGGTGAGAGCAGAAACTAAGTGTGGGTGAGGGCGAGTGCGGGGGATGGGGGGCAAGAGTGAGGGTGCGCTGAAATACTAATACAGCTATATAGTCTCAATAAATCCTTAGTAAATAAATAAATCCCAATAAATCCTGCAGAAGAAATAAATCTCAAAAAAATAAGTCCCGATACGCCCTCCTTTATCGCTCAAATCAACATCGAGAAATATTCCTGTTGTGACAGTAAAATTGTTGTTTTTAACGATCGAATCCAATAGATCGTTCAAATAGTCAACCACTTCATATTCTTTCGACATAAGAGCAGATGAAGATTTTGGGGAGACTGTTGGTGAATCTGGATGTTACTTGAGATGATTTCCTTGTCAAATCTAGTTTAATATAATCTTTAATGCTCTACATTGAAAAATATTTGTTATAATAGATTCATTATCACTTTTATTAGTTATTTATTGAATTTTCCTATAACTTCTATGATATAAATGTAATGCAGAATGTTAAACTTCAAATAAATCAAACTATTGCATTAGAATATTTTCCTATTTATCAGAAATAACTCTTCAAATTCCTGACATATTTATTATTCAATCTTTGAAACTTCGAAAATATTCTACGGTATACAAATATCAGGATTAACTTTAAATCCTCTTGGATTTCCACAAATACGAATAACATGACAAAATAAAGGTTTTATAGAATGACATTGTATACGTTTAAATTCTTGTGGACATGATATAATTTGAATAAGACCTTCTTGTTTATCTATCCATGGTACAAGATCACGATCATGATAAATATTAAATATACGTCGATTAATTATATCCATTGGTATATCTTTTGTTTGATCAACAGTAGCATGAGCATGAGTAATACCTGGTCCACTAACACTAATAAGAATATTAGTAAAATTTAATGCAATTCCACTTAATTTTGCAAGTCCACCACCTAAATTTTCATAAAATTTTATAAACAAAAACACAACAGTTCAAACCTAAACTATGTCCTAAAACAATGAATGATTTTTTATCTTTATATTTTTGATAAATTTTTTCAAGAATTTTTATCATTTGTATAACATAAAATCTTTTTGAGTCGTCTGTTCGATGACTAAGTTTTTTTAATAATGCCATATGATGAATAATTTTTGATGTTAAATTTTCTGGAAAAAGCTTTGACCATGGAAATAACATAGATATTATTTGATAAATAAATGATTCTGTCCATGTATCGAAATCTATTTATTTTTATTTAAAAAAGATAAATATTTTATCATTTTTTTCATACCTATTAGCCATTCATATAATAATTTTGTGCCACGTATCGATACAATTACCGTATCATTTGTTCTGTATAATAATAAATTATTATACATACGCAGGGTTGCCAGATGAAAAAGTTATAAATTCGAATTTTTCAAATAAAATCGAGGAAAATTCAGAATATTCTCAATTGCATTTCGCAAAAAAAGCGAAAAGCGGTTAGTTGATGTTTAAATATACTTGAAATCTTTTTAATGGAAATACGTTTTGTTCTTTATGTTTTCCACGAAACTTGTTACCGATAGTTTTTTTTCGTTTAATCTCACTTACAGTCTTATTTGAATCCTCATTTTCATCCATAGCTGAATTTAATTCAGCACACACAAGGCAAGTACCGTATCGGGTAGCATCTTCTTAGATGTAAACTTTAGACATATCAAAATATAGCGAGCTCCACTGTTTTTTTTTAACAACTCGAGAAAGCTATTAGCTAAAGACCTTCTGTTTTCACTAACTGACAAAGTACGCTAGGAGACACAAGCTTATAAAGAAATCAAGACGTAGTCTTACTTTGAACGTACCGTATTTTTTACAATCTAAGGGATATCTGCTGGTTTACGACATTTCAAATTCCTTCTATTATTCAAAAAATAGAGCACCTTCGAAGTAAAGCTAGTTGTTAGTTTCAGTAATTGTAGTAAAACAGTGACAGCACATGAATTGCTGCTCGTAAGAATTAAATTAAAATTTATAGTTAAACTTCTATACATACGTTACAGTAAAATATGTTACATCACCATAGCCATATTCTTTATAATCAGATAATTCTTCATCAAGTTGAAAATGAAGATCATTAGATGATCCAAAAAATTGTTCAAGTTCAATTTTAATCTTAGATGTTGGTCTATTCATATTTTAAAAAAAGATCTTTTCGTTTTTCTATTTAATAGATTAATTATTTATACCTATAAGCTAATGCAGCGAGTAAAATCATATCTTGAATAGTTAATGAATCAAATTGCCAATTACAAGCTTTCATTTTATTTTCATTATAAATTATTTTTTCTTTTGAATAGGAATTTTTAAAATAATCTTGATCATATTCAAGTAACATATTACCAAATAATGTTTTATTATCAGATTCTATTTTATGTTGAAAAAATACTGAAGATGAAAGTGCAAGACCCGAAAAACTAATGATAACCATTATAGCAAATATAGCATAAAAAGCATTACGAAATATTGAAATTTCATGATGAGATTCAATCCAAATACTGAGACCACTAATATATTTTCTATGTCGATGAATACTATCATAGATTGTATGATATAAATAATAAATAAATAGAAGAAGAAGATGAATTAATAATGGAACAAGACAAATAATGACAATCCATTTATTGGCATTAGGATTTACAAGTAGAAGACTGATACCGATTAGAACAAGAATACTGGCAGTCACTAGAAAATTTAAATTTATTACAACTAACTACGTTATCTTGTTTTTCAAAGAAAATAATATGTTTTCTTATGGACTATATACTCTCTTCCACTCTATCAGTAGTATAAAAGTCGAATTGCCCAAAACTTGAAGGAACTCTTCGAATTTGACATGTATATCCGCTAGATCTTTTTTTTTCACTGGCCCATCTTTTGTGGTAGATAGGAACTTTCGGATCTGCATGCTTTTGGATCCAGACAAGTTTAGACTCAAGGATTTTTTTAGTTATTTATTTATTACACAAATTAGATCTGAAATTAAACTTAGATATGAACCCTGATCCATAGGTTCCTATTAGCGAGCGATGTGAACAATTTAGATTAAACCGTGCGTTTTTTTAATCTTAGTAATAAAGTCAATAAGGATCACTTCTAAAAAAATAACGAAAAATGAATAAAATAAAAATCATATTCTTCGTATTCCAACATATTGATATAGATACTATCATTGGCAATGGAAGGTATTATTACAGATCAGAAATCAAAAGTTTAATTGCAAAACTAACACAGTTAAAATATGACATGTTTAAATTAAGATAGTTAAAGTTTAAGGATTTTATTCTACAGTTTATTGGTTTTCACAAACTTGTAGAACATTATCAATCTCATTAAGATTCCACTAATTTCAATATCTTCTGACTGGTAATGTGCAGGATCAAGATTTTTTGGCTAGATTTTGTTAAAAATTTTAGGAGCTTAATTACAAACTTCAATTCACATTCAAACAAATTTTTCTTCATAATTTCAATATCGAGAGTAACATTAGTTCTGCACATCATATTTTAAACTTTTTAGTTTAACAATGAGATTGGTAATATGACTCGAATATGTCCAATAATCTTCAGCCAGAGTGTGCATTCTTCCATTGTGAACTTCGCTAATCCCCAACTGATCAATATATAGTTGATATCATCAATCAATTAGATCAAAACAAATCTTTTTCTTAATAGCTAAATAAATTTGTCTTTATTTCCTTATAATATACTCACTCATTAACATATTAATAACAAATATTTGAATTTTAATAAAATTCAAAAATAAATATTTCAAATTCAAATATGGTGGCATTAGCAAAAGTATTTCAAATATACCTAAAATAATTTGTTTAATGTAATTCTATATTTTATTTATTTAAAAAACAAAATAAAAAAAACTATACCAGCAAAGCATAATACACAAATTGCTGCTGTTCGTTCTGATTGATTTAAATTAATATGAGAACGAAGTACAAATGTTAAACTAGTTATCATAGCACTTAAAATAAATAAAATAAATAATTTATAAGTAATTAATCGTTTTGATCGTTTTTCAGATAAATTATTTAATATTTCAGAATTTCTACAACAACATAAACACATATAAATACATTGATTTTTTTCTGGTAGCCATGTACGACCAAATATAAGTAACCAAATAATAAATAAAACAAACCATAATATTTGATGTAAAATAGCAAGAAGTTGAAAAGTTAATGGAATAATAATCTACCAAAAGAAAGACAAATTCTGATAGTACATATGTATTTTAATTTACTTGAATTAATATAATCGAAATTGTTAATTTCAATGTTTGACTAAATGAAATACGATCATCCTTAATTTGATTTTGTTCAATAATATCATGGTTAATTGGAAAAAATTTTTTTCGTATACAATTACAACATGAAAATCCAACAAAACAAAACATACCAATTAAATGTGTAACATTTAAACTCCACATTAGTATTAATGGTATTTCACCAGCAGGTACAATCAACATTCGATAAGAATCACCTATTACATAATAAATCATATAACTAATAGTAAGAATTGTTATAATAAGACGATAGATTCGTTTAGCATATATATTTGAATTAATAAAAATCAAAAGAAAATTTGATATATTTGAAAATGAATTTATATTTATTTGATTTTCAGGAGTATTATGTCGTTTTGATTGTGCAAGATCACGTTGAAAAACATGACAAGCTGTTTGAATAATATACCAAAAATAATGTGCTGAACTAAATGACATTGAAATATCAATTAGAAGAATTTTTAAATTTAGTTTACTGCTCTCTCTCAAAAATAGCCGATCTTCCTGGAAAAAAAACAGAAACCGACGTAAATGAATGAGAAGATAGTAGTCTGAATCTGACATTTCAGAAAAGAATTATAATTTTCAAATCAATCTCGTTTCACACTAAAATGCACTCATAATTTCTCTGTTTAGACTCACTCTATATATATATTGTTTAGTTCAGAGGTACTGTTCATTGCTATCATCTTTGATCGAAATACAAAAATTTTACTTTTCTTTAAAAGTATGTCTAATTCAAAAATTAATTCGAGTTTTTTTCATTGATATTTTTATATGATCAGATAGACCTTAATGAGCTTCACAAGAAACTGTATGCTGAATAATTTTTAAATCTTTTGTTTGGGCTAAAACTCACAAAAACCTATTAAATAAAATTCAAACAGTGTTTTTCGAGAAATGTACTAATGTTCCGTATCATCAGAAAAATAATGTTTTAATAACCATTTCTTTTCCTTAAAATAAGTTAATAAAAATTCTAAAGTATGCCAAGATATATTTTTGCGGATTAATCATTGCCTCATCAAAAAAAGGAATCAAGGATTAGCTTGTTTGATATTACACCTCTACATTATGCTGCAAGTTTAGTGAGTTCATAGAGAATTTCATAGCGACACAAAGTTTATTTAAGTCCGAGTATGACAATTATATATATTAACCAACAAGGTATCTAGACGATTTTAAAATTAGAATAAATCAGGAAATGAAAATAATTAAAGACGCTGTATAATTTTTTTGTTTAAGAATAGAAAAACTATTAACTTTTTATATTTTGATGACAGGTGATAGTTTTAAATAATTCTTTTGACATCTATTCGGATCAAAACCATTCGGTATATCTACCTATGATGTAAAAGGACTTTTATGAAGAAACTTTTGAAACACATAGTATTTTAATGTTCTTCAAGAATATATCAAAATGCACAAAATTACACTTACAATGCTACAGTACCAGGTACCATTAAATAAGATCCAACAAATGTACGAGCACGATATTGACCAAATGGTAAAAAAAGTAATTGAAGAATAAAATTAACTGCAACTATAATTATCTTATAAGATAAAATTTATTCATGCTTTTTATCTTACTTACAACCGAGCCATATAATACCTGCTTGTAATGTAAATATAAATGAAATAAGTCGACAAATAAAACAATCAGAAAAAAATCGATATATAAATAATAAAATATGATTACTACATTGATGACTAATATTTAAACATTTTTTTCGATTAATAATAGAAGAACTATGTTCATCAATACTTATTATTGTAGGACTAGCAATACTACTATTTGTTTCACTTTCAGTCATTCTTATATAAAGAAGAATGATAATTAAAACTAGATCAGCTGATATTTATTTTAATTATATGACAAAATCAAATATTTTATTTGATATGTAAAATTAAAAAAAAAAGTTTCGCAAATATAAAAATAATTCAAATCTATTCATATGACGTCGTTCTATCAAGTACAATTTCTCCAATATTTTTTTGACAAAGTTCATGAATAAAACGAATGCTTTCGATAATCTATAATCAAAAAAAAAAGAGAAAAAATAAAATAAAATAAAGATTATTAAATTAATTTAACCTCAAGTATATTATCAAATAATATTTTTGCTTCATCTTCTGTTCTTGTTGAACATAATTGAATATATAATGCATACATATAACAATGTTTAATAACGTGTATAGTTTCTAGATCGTTTAATTGTTGATCTGGTTGACATAAAACAATTGGAATCATAAGACTATGTTCGACTTGTGTTATATTTAATGAATAAAGTCGTTCAGAAAATTCATGTAATGCATTAGTAGTTAATTTTCCAATAATTTTATTCATAAAATATCGCGTATATTGTAAACCATTCGGTGTCATTATATAAGTTTCATTTTTATAAAATAACGGATAGTTTATTAACTATAATTAGAAGGAAAAAATATAAATAATAAAATGCTATTATTTTATTAAAATAAAACTTACAATCCAAAAATCAAATATACGATTATTCATAAGACGTGTAAAATCACTTAAATTTAATTGATTAAGACCAGGAGTCTGAAAATGAGAAACGATTAAATTTAAATAATGTTAAAATTTAATTATTTAAAAATTAAAACTATTTGATTCATTTTTTACTTGCAGATAAGTATTTCTTATGATGTACCTTCACTCTAGTTTATTTAATCCATGAATATTTAATAATAAAAAGAAAAAAAAATTCATATAAACAATCAAATTGTATTAAAACTTAAAATTTAAGAATACAATTCCATGTGATTCAAATATTGGCAATCTATTACTTAGATACTAATGATTTTTACGAATGCCATAATATTCTAATTTCAAGAAAAGATTTTCTAAATTTAAAAACAAAATAACTTATTTACATCTTTTGCTATATTAAGTAATTCTTTCACATGTTCAGATATGCCAGCGTGAACACCAATCTGCATTTGTTCATATGTTGCATTCATACCTGGATAATTTGTAATCTTTAAAAAATATATATTTAATTATTAAATTAATTTATTTAATACTTACACCAAGATTAATTATTCCAAACATTCGTTGAACAAGCATTTGTACTCTTATTGTATGTTTTAAATAAAAATTAAACATTTTCCATCTAATATAACGAAAAAATGTCATTAATTCAAAATCTAATTCATAAATAAGAAATGGTTGACAAAGTTTTGGTAAAAGATATTTCATTATTTGAAGAACATTTTTTGAATAACGTATTTCACAATTAAACATATAATCAATTAATGTATTTTCATTTATAGTTGATATATATCTTGATACAGTCATTATAGAATTATTCGATGAAATATTTATTGATGAATCATTATTAAATTTTTGTGAATTTGTAAAAATTTCTGATGATGAATAAAAAATTGTTGGTAAACGAAGTAAAGATAAATCATTGCTAAGATTATTATTTGATGATATTGTTAATTCAACTAAATCAATAGTACGAAATGAAGTTTTTGAACGATGTAGAATTTCTAAAAAAGAAAATATATTATTTAAAATAAAATTTTAAAATTATTTACCAGAAGGAATGATAATAATATCTGAACTTTCATCATTTAATTGTTGTGTATTAATATTAAAACTATTTCCTGATGATAACGATGATGATGATGATGGTGATGAAGATGGTATAGATTCAATCATTTGATTTGATGAATAATAACCATCATCGGATGAAATTGTTATATCATGAATTACTTGATTATTCGATTGAAAATCCACATTTCTTTCTTGACTTTTATGATAATCATATAATGCTCTTTGTTTAATATTTTTTGGTATTCGACCCATTTTAACATTATCTATTGCCATACCTTGTTCAATACATCGTTTAAATCGACATGCTTTACATTGATTACGTGTATCTATACTAATTATGCATGTATTACCGAAAAAACATCGACGTGAAATACCATGAGTAATACTTCGTTTGAAAAAACCCTATATATATATATATATATATATGCTATTTTTATCGGTGAAATAGTAAAGGAAAAACATACCTTACATCCTTCACATGTAATTACGCCATAATGAACTCCAGTAGCATTATCATGACAAATACGACTATAAAAAAAATAAGATTAGAATAGCATACAGATATATTAAAATAAAAATAATATTATAATTATTATTTGAAATTTTTTAATAATTTACCATTTTCCAAATGGAAATGATTCTGTTTTTTTTGATGGTTTGTTATTAATGATTGGTATTATTTTATCATGTTGATTGAATGAATTAATTTGTTCTTTTTCTTGTTGTAATTCATAAGAAAATGTTGAGTTTTGTATTGATGAGATATTCATTATTATTTTGAAGAATTATTATAATAAAAAAAAATAATTTTATATTGTTATTAAAATAGTTGCACCAATTCAACTAGATAGATATAAATAGTTTATAATGAAATATAATGTTTTTCTCTAGTTATATATTATTTTTCTAGTATTCAATGAAAACACTTGTTTAGACACGAGAAGAATAAAAATGAAAAGGAAAGAAAAGAAAAGAAAAGAAAAAAAGAAAAGCTAGTATGACATCAATGTTAATATTTTCATGAACTCGTTAGGTTTCTTTTTTTCTTTTCCTCTTATTATTTACTAGATAATATTTCATAGAACTAAAAAGAAAAAAAAAATAAACAGAATTAATACATACTTCTTATAAAGAAATTTAAATTTGTGAAAGATTTTTAATTTAAAGTTACGCATAAATAATTTCTAAATTATATATTTTATTATATTCAACACTTCCGATATGTGACAAAAGTTTTTCAACATTCCATTTTAATAATAAAATAGACTTTGTCCTTTTAGAAAGATTTCAATCATTTTTCATCTCTGCATAAGAAGCGAATAGTTAGGATCAGTTTTTCTGACTGAATTATTCTAAGTTGAATCATATGAAAAAAGAATTTTGTTAAATACGTTCAAGTGACAATATCTGCAACAAGTGTTATTATATATTTTGCAGTATAATGTAAATTTCTTGTGAATAATATCAAATCAAAGTTTAAGATTATAAGGAATTATATTTCAAAGAATTTAATTATTGTTTTTTTCTATAATATTAATGGTAAGAGATGCAAAGACTAAAATCAAGTTTTCGTCATTCTTTATATTAAAAATATATATTCTTTCAATATGTATCTTATAAGTGTTTGATAGTATAAGATAAACAACTAGAATTTATTTTGAATGTATTCTAGTTAGAGTTATTGGTTCAATAGAGCTAAAATCTGAATCACATGAAAGCTTTTTTTCTCTTTACTTTATTTATTCAATACTACTCAATTCTAGAGAAACACTATGAATATCTTGTCATTGTAACGAAAAAAGAAAATTTTCTTATAAGTACAAAATGAAAAGAAAAATAGCGTTAGGTATTAAAGAATGTCATTGACACACGTACATCCTAATGAACAGAATGAGCAGTCATGATAAGAGAAAACTTTAACCACAAGCTAGGATTTCAGAAAGAGGAAACAGTGCAAGATCGTCACAATACAACATGAGTATCGAATATCTTAATTTCAATAATAGAATCTGATTATATACATTTAGTTAATTTTGATTGAATTGTACCAGAAAGACGCCATTCATTTGTGTATATAAGTTATACTTAAGTAATTTCAATTTTCAATATCTTATCTATCAAACTAATGATATACAATAGTTATTTCCATTAATGTTTTGTACTATAAGTCTATAAGAATTTGTGGTTATCAACTAGCTGATAGTTTATTAAATCTTAAACCGCATAATTAATAGTAAAATTTACAAACAATCAACATTACCATACTAAATGATTTATCATTAAACTGTTAATAATAGTGCCTAGATTTGAAATAAATTCTTTTATATCATCATTATGTATTTATTTTGAAGTATTGTCGAAATGAATATGTTCTATTACCAATTATGATTCTACTTCTGTTCACATGAATGAATTACAGAGAGATATATCTGGTTCGTAATTATATACTCTATCTATTGCATCAAGTGTGCATTATATAAAAATATAATGGTTGGCGAACTTTTTTGCAGTTGTTCATGCTTGTTTCCTGATATATTTCATTCAAAACTAACTAAATAAAAGATATTAGGGAATTGAGTTATTCATGTTGGTTTAAAAATAAAGTTATCATATAAATATGTTTTGCTTGTTTTGAGAATAGACAAAACTTGATCTGACCATTTTTCATTGTGGAAAATTGAACAACTTTCAATACATAAATAATAGATTTTTTAATTTGTTTTAGTTATAGCGGATGATTTTATTGGATTTTATGTTTTTCTAATGCTCTTTTATCGATATCGATTTACACTATTCATATTAAGACTATTTAACAATACTTAAGAGAGGGTCTATAAGGTTGCTAATTCGAAAGAGCATTAAAAGTTAACTAGATACTCAAAATTTTATAGCTTTAACGCAAAGTCTTCTAGTATTTTGAAAATCAAATTCTTTTGGCCCTAAAACTAGTTTGTGAAAAATCATCTGTTTTGATGCATTTTTATTAATGGGATTTTTTATCACAAAAAATTGACCAAAACTGTTCTACAAAACTCTGTATTTTATATATAATATTATGTACTCCGAAAAAAATAGAAAACTCATTATAATATGTAAATTTAGTCATTTTGACATGGTATTTTTTTATGTTTGTTTTTTTTACTATATTCTTAGCTTTCAAGAACCTAGAGTAAGCTTCATATATAGTTGAAGAGCGGCAAAAGATGCATCTTTTGATAAAAAATTTTTCGTTTAAAATACTGGCAACCTATCAAAAAGTAAATAATAATGTTACTTACTACACATTTTTTTTTGAGATTTCTATAAAATGAACTTTTTGATTCGTTATTAAAAGATTGTTATTTTAAAGAAAGTTTAAATTGCTTGATTAAACTAGCACTTGCTCATTATTTTTCAACTATTAACATGAAAAAACGACTTAGATATACGTGCTCCATCGTGTACGATTATTTATAATGTTGTAGCAGGTAGATTTCGATAAGGATAGATTGGATTGTAACTCTCATCATGAGAGTTGGAAACGTCAATATGCACAAAATCAATTTTCTTCGTAAATATTATTTGTTGTGCCATTTAATGATTGATTCTATACCAAAAATAGAAGTAATATAGCTCTATATAAATCATAGTTCTGATAATGTGAGTAAGACCATTTTCTTGAATATTTCTCATGGACACATAGTTATAAATGAATAATCTGCAGCTTCAGCTCGCAGATGTTTTATATAAATACTAGTGTGTACATTTCGTAACTCCATGAAAAATTCACAGAAGACATTATAACTATACGGTATTGCTGAAAGGAAACATGGTATCTTAAGGCCATGTTGCAGTATTTCTACATCAAATATATATCTTTGAAAAATAGAAATGCATCAGAATCAGCTGTAACACAAATTGATCAACATATTCGCTATTGAATGTTTTACATTCAACAGTCTTTTATTCGTCAAATTTATACTCTTATATGACATATGGATTGAGTATAAACGAATGACAAAAGATACGCTCATTTTTTTCTTAGATAGTTGACAATACTTTGACAGAGATAAGTGTGGAAGTATGAGCAAATTAGGTGTATGATGTAGACAGGAGATAGAGATTCACAAACCTATAAGAATAAGATCGAGTTGTTTCATATGTAAACTAGAGAAAAGATAAAAATATAATCATAAATCATTAAAAAGAATGAAAACAAAAATTAACTACGAACAGTTTACTTGTTTCTGGTAAATCAGACTCTACTGTTGACATTGACAACATCAACGGAAAAAACATAGGAGACGGCAGACTTACTAATTTCATGCATAAATGTCGCCACCACAATCAGATGTCATATATGATACTCCCGTAGCCGATCGGTTAAGTTTATTGATATAAAGTCCACTTTCTACTACATATACACATCAAAAGAAACGAGACTTTAAAATATTAAAATATGACACATGCTGGTTTTGCAATTTTGCTTTACTTTCCAATTACGTACTTAAAAAAAGGTTTTATATAAACTTCTGTATATTATCATTTTATCGATGTATAATAAAGGAGCTGATAAAATAATAATCAAAATTAGCTTAATAATATTACTTTATTTTACTTTTTCAAAGTATAATAAAGATAAAGTGCCACCCTTAATCACGCAGTTCTCTAGTCTCCATATTATAAAAATAACTGCAACAAAAAAAGAATAAAGATAAATTACTTGATCTCTTTAAAAAAAAACTTTATTTTTCAAGCTTCACCAAGTAGTCAATGTTCCTATGTCCGCGTACTATAAAAATTGTCAACATATGTACTCGACTCAATAGGATCAGAGAATCTGCTTTGTTAATAATTATGCAGAAGAACAAATCTAAATATGGCTCTATCTCATATAAATTATCTGAAACAACTATAGTATCAATAAACAAATTTTCCTATAGATATATACCAATATCTATCACTACAAAATTATCAAATACTATTTTAGTTTCAAATAAATTTCTAATTTATCATCCAGATATGCTTATTTATAAACGAATTATCTCAAAAATAAAATAAATCACTATATAAACAGCAAATTTATTTACAAGCCCTTATTCTTTTTATGTATAATTTAAACGAAAAAGTTCTTGAGATTAGACTAAGTCAATTATGGTTTGCACTGCTGGCATCATTCGTTGAGTTTTTTACAATTACAGAATAATTTGAAATAAGATGTCAGTTTGCTACAGATACAATAGATAGAATAATTAATGAAGCCCTATGTCTGATCCAACAAGTCATCAGATCCATTCAGACGTTTCATGCGTTGATTGTGGTATTTATCTCATAAAATATACGTTTCTTGTGTGAATGATCGAAAAATTAGAGTATACTATTTGCTGTGCACTCAAAAACAATCACATTATAGGTATGTAAGCAAGGTTCTAACGTGTAATTTTCATCAGTCGATGATTCATAACGGATGAAAGCACGATAATTGATTTGATGTGAAACATTTTTTTTGCTAGTCATTTCATTGTTCAGTGTCATTTGTATTTATTCATCTTTTGTTTAACAGTGTGCAGATGATTCTGATATGCCAATAGATCAGGATGATTAGGAGGTAATGCCTTGGTACCGACACTAACAGCACTTTGAAAACATGTCAATGCTTCTTTGTTTTGATTGAGTTTCAAATGGACGAGACCAATATTATTTTCCGTGGTGGCTAAATCAGGATGATTAGCAGCCAACTGTCTTTTGTAAATGTTTCGTGATTTTTCATAGAAAGTCAAGGCTTGCCGATAGTCTTGTTGATGATCATGTACCGATGCGATATTATTATAGCATGCAGCTAATCCTCTCTCTTTTTTTTATCCTTCACCTTCGGCATGGATATTTTTCCCTCTCCCCTCTTTTTTCTCTTTCTTTCTGCCGTATGTTTTTACCAGCACATCATGTTAATGTGCATACTCTGTACTGCTTAAGCGTAATCTTTCTTGTGGTATCTCACACATTTGATGTAGCTTACTTTTTGAATACCATTATTAATCTATGCTTTTTATTCCTTTTATTTTTATTTTTTTCTCTCTTTGTTTCTTTCTCTTTTTTCTATCTCACTATCGTCTCTCCCCTAACACATGCAAAAGATGAGACAGTCAACTATGAATACCAGAAATGAGACAAGGCCTATTGCTTATATGCTTCAGCTTAACTCTCAAACATCTTAATCACCTCTTTTTTATATACCGTGTAAGCACTTCCGAGTGTTACATTAAGGAGCACAATAAAAAAAAAAAAAAAAAAAAAAATTATAGCATGCAGCTAATGCTGAATCATCTGAAGATATGTTTTCATAAATTGCTTGTGCTTTTCGATAATATTCTAACGCTTGTTTATGATTATTGAGACTATCATACGCTAAGCCAATATTATTGTAAATAGAAGCAATATTCTGATGATGTTCTCCATGGTTTTGTTGATGAATTGTCAAGGCATGCTGATATAATGTCAAAGCTTTCTGCGGTTCTTTTTGATGATATTTGATAAAACCTAACTGATAATAGAGATTGGCCTTCTCTCTCTGATCCGTAGTGTCATTCCTTAGTTTAGTATAAATTTCTTCTGCTTTGTCGTATTGACCAAGTTTGATCATGAGAGCACCTAATTGATACGATGGCGTTGATCCACCGATTTCCACTCTAATACGATCCATCAAATGAGTCAACTGTTTGTCTGTATTTTCAGTCAATTGTAAATGAACGTTCCAAGAACGTGGGAAATTTGATTTTTTCTCAATAGTTCCAATACGAAAGACTGTTGCCAGAGAAAAGAGAACTTCTGCCTCAGTTTTGTAGAAACTGAGAGCTCCAATATCAGCGTAAACTGCAGATGAGACACTTGGATCAATATTAATGATAAAGAAAACTCCGATCATTTTGGAGTCTTTTAAAGCATTTTCAAGAAAAACTTCAGCCACTTCTTCACGGTAACTAGTAGATAAAAAATTATTGAATGCTAAAAGACCACCTTCGTTATTTCGCAATTCTTCGAATTGACCTTGTAGCATTTCCTGACCACGATAAAGTGGTAACTGTTGTGTACCTTCGTAAAATTGTTGTTTTTGTAAATCAACTAAATGTCGATGAAGATCAGTGATGAAGAAGCCCATTCGAATAATCGCATCAAATTCTTGTCTACGCAGTGCCCGATTGACCATTCGATGGACAAACGTATCACATGTATACCACCAAACGCTATCTTCTTTCTTATAACTAGTGTGAAATGCATTCACGTTGGCTAATTCTTTTTCATCACTCGAGAATTCCTCACGGCAATAAGTGACGAATTCTTGTTCAGATTTTCGATCATATTCCAATTGGAGAAGAATTTCTTTGATCAATTGTGTATACATAAATGATTGGTTGAGTTCATCTAACTTTCGATCTTCGATAGCGTTGGGAGAGATAAAAGCTACGGCCATAAAATCTTGATCCAATTCTTTGGCTGTTTCTTTCACAGACTGACAAAGGTCGTCAACGTTTGTGAATATCCCACGAATTTTCGTCCATTTTTGTAACCAACCACTTTTTGCTGAATTTCGATCACTAAAGATAAATATCGCTGTCAACTGTGGTAGTCGATGTGCACGATCAAGCACATTTTCTTTTGGATTCGAGATAATTAGATAAGTATCTTGTTGTCGAACCTGGCTGACCAATTTCAAACAACCATCAGTCTCATTGAAAACATCGATTTTATTGGCAATCGTTTGTAATCCTCTCATTAAATATCGGCAATTGGAATTGTTTTGATCGAAATCTTCATCAAGCCAGATCAAGGCAAAATCTTGTATTGAACATAAACTTTGAAATTTTTCCACAATTGTCTTCTCTTCGGTCACTGATGGAGCTTTGGTAGCAGCCGTCGTGGGTTTGGATTTTGTGGCAGTCGAAGTAGCATTGCTTTTTATCGGTTTCTTGTTCATTCTAGATCGATTTCTAGATGAATAAAGAGCAACTTCTTGCTTTTATATTACGTGTTGTTCTTCAAACTTTCATTACAATACAATTCGTTTTTTAAGGTTTCCTGCGTAATTCGATTGCTGAAATTCTCGACAGAAATCGCACAAAGAAAGCTACATAAAAAGAAGAAAGTCAATAGTGGCGAAAAGAAAGCAAACAATGATTATTTCTATGAAATTCAAGAATACGACGAGATCATACAACAGGCGATGGACTTTTTATAACGGAAAGATCCGATAAAATAAATTAAAAAACAATTCAACTATGAATCATTCAGTACTAGTTTAATGAAACAAATGCTATCTGCAGTGAGCTTTTTCTCTTTTTACTGATCTCAGACTATATGACGCATAGATGTCAATTAGCAAGCATACAGAGAATCAATATTCGACTGGATAGGAGATGAAATTGATTCGAAGGTTATTGCACAACAGTACAGTGTGTGGACAGAAGAATGAGATTTTTTTTCTTCTGTTTTCAGAATATAGAGACAGAATAGAAGAATCTGCCAAAATTGTGAAATTCCTTGGACTGTTATTGGCTAAGATGTATGAATGTGGCATGAGTATTTTTTTCTTCATGTTGTTTAAAAGAATAGAAAAGCAAAACATTATTTTCATTGCATAATAATAAAAATTCCAGCATTACCTTCTCTCATCTTACGCTTCAAAAATCAAGTAAGAGAAGTTCGATAATTTTCAAAGAATTTCATTGACGACTGTTGAAAAAAAGTATTATTCATTGCTTCATTTCCGTCGAAGAAATCCATTCGTTGCAAAGAGAAACGGCGTACTCCTGAAGCACGGGAGTACAGCACTTAGACTGACAGAGGAACCTCCAAAGATGTTCAAAGAGTTAAGATTGCATTTTTGTCCATAAGTAGGCCTCAATGAAGTATGAAAAATTCCAAAAGAATAACGGTCCTTAGTCCTTCTGCTCTGAGCTATGGGTATTTTACTGGAATTTCAGTCTATGGCATAGTTTTTATCAATAAATCGAATGATTATATTTCGGTCTGAGATTTTGTCGATTAGCAGATCTGGTTGTGAATAAAATGCTCTAAAAATTCAGCTGAAAAGAATGTTTCCTTCTTGAGATATTAAAATCTAAAAAACAGAAAACTCTAGTATCCTTTGTGAGGCGTAAGTGACGTTTGGGATTTCACTATCTTAAGAAAGAAACATTCTTTTCATCTGAATTTTTCAGGACATTTTATTCACAGCTAGATTTGTCTATGGGAATATCTCAGACCGAAATATTGTCATTCGATCTATTGATAAATACCATGCCATAGCCTGAAATTCCAATAAAATATCTATAGCTCGGGACAGAAGGACTAAGGACCGTTATTCTTTCGGAATTTTTCATACTTCATTGAAGTCTACTTATGATCAAAAGATGAATTTTAAACTCTTTCAACATCTGAAGGGGATCCCTCATGAGTAAAAGTCAAGGATTACAGTTTAAAAATTATATTGCTTTTCATGTTTATTCAGTGTACTCGCGTTGTATTCCCTACACTCCGAGAGCACAAGCGTACGCCGTTTTTCCCTTGGTTCATCATGACATGCTGAATGATACCTTTATCAAAAACACATAACGATAAATTTTCTTTATTAGATGGGTGGAAAATGTTGTTGCTGTCAGGAATCATCAGAAGTGACCGCAACAAAGAGGCAACCAACACCACTTAAAACAGCGCCACCCCCATGTCGCGAGCCGCTCGCCCTAGAACGATTCAGTAACTTAGCATTTAGTACTACTGATCCATCAAAGTTAATCGAAGGTTATGAAAAAGAACCATTAGTGTCACTCGAAGAAGCTCTTCAACCATTTCAAGAACAGATAGATCAGCTTTATGAACAAATCAAAGAAGCAAAACACCTATGTCATTATTCTGGAAAAGATGGCCTTACTCGTGATGAATCCGCTGCAATCTATCTTTATTCAATGAGAAATGATCCCAATAGTGTCTATAGTCATTTACACAGAGCGTGGCGATCGAATGATCGAGCTCAAATGAGACCCTGGTTCGTATATTTAAGATTGTTCTATTCTGGAGTGAATAAATGTCCTGACGTGAACGGAGAAATATGGCAAGGTGTTCCTCACAATGAATCTTTGCAACAACAGCTCAATACTAGTTCAGCTCCAATCTATACATGTATGGGCTCGGGTTCACCAGCTATCGAAGTGATCAAGCAACATCTGCATAATAAATATGACTCAAAAATAATTCTCATTGGGTATAATGATGTCAAAGCAAAAGATGTTAGTGATTATACTGTCGATGGTATTGCAGAATGGTTTTTACATCCCGGTGTGAAATTAAGTAAAAACCAACAGATGATTGATTCTTATGATGGATTGATCGTATTCCATCTTTCGGGCAAATCAAGTTGGTTCTCGTTTTGAATCAAGAAGAAAAGTATTATTTCTATTTTAGAGCCTGCTTCGCCTGAAATCTATACACCAAAATCGTTTACACCTCGTCTTGCATCACATCGAAATAGTCCGCTGATCAAACATTTTGTTTGTCCAACGAAATCTTGCGGAAATAGTTGTTCTGGTAATCATGACCCAAGACATTGTTTTGGTTTCGATATATTCCATCACAGTTGTTCTCATCATTGCGACCCAAAAACTCGTTGTAATCGATGTGGAGAACACTTAACTGCTTTACTACGATGTAAAAAATGTAGTGAATACTACTGTGATGCTTGCTGTCTTAAACAGAATCAGATCTTTCGAAAGCTCTTTTTGACAAGTTGAATAGAGATAATCATTTTATGCAGGTTGCTATGCAACACTACTTATATGTATAAAAGAGAACGCTAAATAAATAGACTTTCAAGTTCGAGCACATCGGCCAGAGACGTACTGAGGATTAGAGTACTGCACGGGTACCCGACCCGTGGGTTGCAGTACTCTACTCAGAATCCGAAAAGAAAACAAAACTTAGTAAACAGTCATCTAAGGAATAATTCGTTTGAAAAATGATCCATGAAAGAAAACAACAATCATGCCCGTGACTATCGAAGTCTATAATCATCGATACTTCTACGTGAATCGATGATGTTTTCAGAGATATTTTTAAAGTTAGTAATAGTAGCAGACCAGATGTTTCTGACAGCGAAGAAAACGAATGTCGGCTCACTAGCCAAAACATCGAATCATGAGAGATTTATCGCTTATTATTATCGACATGTTACAATGTTGCTTTCAACAAGATAAATTTTCTTTTCTCCCACTGCTGCTGTTGTTCTGGAGGACGATAGTGGCAGCGGGGCTCTTAGGCTTGAAGAGGCTCGTATTTTAAAAAAAATTCAGATCTTAGTATGCGCTCATATTTAATATGCAAAAATTCTTTGAACAATAATATATTCAACCTTATGTTCTTTAGACTAAAAAGCTAGGATCTAGAAACCTAAAATCATCTGTTTCTGTCTGTCCGAAACATAGTTAAAAATAACTATCGTCTGCAAAATGAAATAGTAGCCGTGGTCGTTGTTGCAATAACTCAAGAACGGAAAAAGCTAGAGAGCTACAGTTTTCACCATTCGATAGAAGACAGTGTTGAACATTGTTACATCTCAAATTCCGTATTGGTCGATGTACTGACCAATCAGATGAATTTATTAATATCAGTTATTGAAACACGACTTTAAAGGGCATTTTTACATAAAATTTTCACTTGTAATGGTGTCATGCGATAGTCAAGAGTGACTTCTATCAATTTACGTAGGACCGACCTTTCTAGCTTGTATCGTTGAGGAGATATAAGAGTTCTCCTGAGATCCCTGATTTCGACTATTTGTTATCGGATTTATGGAAAATATATTCAGAAAGGACTAATCTATAATACTGAGTTCAGTGGTGCTATTAGTCTTTTGTTTCCGAGTGATCTGACAGTTATTCAACGAGTTTTTTAAGTACCAATTACCTGAATGGGGTAATACGACAACATGCGAGGTGCAGAAAACTCGTTGATTAACTGTCAGATCACTCGGAAACAAAAGACTAGTAGCACCACTGAACTCAGCATTATAGATTAGTCCTTTCTGAATATATTTTCCGTAAATCCGATAACAAATAGTCGAAATCAGGGATCTCAGGAGAACTCTTATATCTCCTCAACGATACAAGCTAGAAAGGTCGGTCCTACGTAAATTGATAGAAGTCACTCTTGACTATCGCATGACACCATTACAAGTGAAAATTTTATGTAAAAATGCCCTTTATAGTCGTGTTTCAATAATTGATATTAATAAATTCATCTGATTGGTCAGTACATCGACCAATATGAAATTTGAGATGTAACAATGTCCAACACTGTCTTCTATCGAATGGTGAAAACTGTAGCTCTCTAGCTTTTTCCGTTCTTGAGTTATTGCAACAATGACCACGGCTACTATTTCATTTTACAGACGATAGAATTCATTTGCTTTGTGTGAGAATCTATTTCTGTGACAGAATGCGTTGAAAACCAAAAAGAAAGGCATTGCACCAGAACTCCCTTGAGCTAGGTAGAATGTAAGAAACTAGTGGTGTAAATAGGGTTGGAGTAATCCGGGAGCAGTCAAGAGAGAAAACTAACAATTACCACTAAAACGTTTATGCTTTTTTCTCTTGTAAACACAACATCTCTGAAAAGACAATTAGTAAGTGACATTCATAGGATAAAGTTTAAGCATATTCATGTGCAGGCAATACCAATTACTCGTTTATTTTTCGTTCCTGTATATATCAGGCCTTCGTAACTTCAATGATAAAAAAGAAAATGAAATATCTCCATCATTTTTTAACCACATAAGGTGATATATTTAGTCTGCTAATAAGCGAGAGTTCCAAGTTTTGATTTTTATAGGAAAAGTTAATAAATACTGTTCAAATTTTTATGACTTTCATTATATAAATTGACAGCACCTGAATTTTGGGAAACTCATAACGGGTTGGTCAAGTGTTAGGAAATTTCATTTTTTCACGTTGTAATACATGTATCTCATCAATGATCAAAGTAAACTCTATGAAATTTTTGCTACAGACAGTGACCATTTAGATCTATTACTAATAAAACTTTTACTAATTTTTGTTTAATCAAGTCCGAGTTATTACAGAAATACTGATTGTTAAGGAATTTCAAAAAATGGAATCTTTTTCAGGCTAAGCTGAGAGTTTAACGCTTTTTGGAAAAATACAGTGACCTAGGAGTAAATTTTTTATACATTACTTATATAGCTTTTCACAAGCTTTCAGAATATCAGCTTATTCCTTAACAAGCACTGTTACATAAAATATAAAACATCAAATACTGTCCATTACGGAATTTCGTCTTTTTTTTATGTTCTAATCGGAAAAGTTTGACACATGATAATTACAAATCATCATCATAAAAATTCGTCTTATTTCTCATCTAATAGTAGAATAAAGACAGATTTATTATTCTAGAATATCAGCTTTACTCTCACAATGAAATTATATTACAACCTCCCTCTATTTTTTTAGGCAAAAATGAAATCGAATGAAATTAGTCGAAAAATCTGTTTTTACGCAGTTGGCGCACGACAGACAGCTTTCATAATGTTTGTCAAGAGTACATTGCAGAGTTTGCTACATGTTTCATAATCTGTCGATAAAAACATTTTCAATTTCATAGATGGTTTTCTTTATTTTTATTTTGAGTTGAAATCTTTCTGTTTGGACGGTGATCGATGGCTCGGTATACTTATCTCTCAAAGAGAATATCTTCAAAATTCCGAAACTTTGAGTTCGAGCTGGTATACGTAAGACCTTTATTTCAATAAAGTTTTAGTCGAAATTCCAGAGTACAACTTTATTGAAAACTTTGCTCGCATTCCAGATAAACAGCGGATCTCCAATTTCATAGGATTCTTAAAACTCAAGAGTTTTTCGATTTCTTTTTGAATTTTTGACATGTCTCGGATATTGTGAATTGTTTTAGATCTCCAAAATGGTTTTTGAAAAACATTTTGAATTGAGATATATTACAACTTGCTCTTCCCTACATTGGGTCCCATCGCAAATAATTCACTGAAAATTGAATAGTTTCATCGAAACTCTATAGAAGAATGAGCGCGTTGGACATTATTTTAGTTTAATCATTTCCTACCATTAAACAAAATATGAACACAAAAACTTTAATTATACGAAGATTCTTCATTAAACATATTTTTAGAAATTTACAAGCTAAATTTTTGTATTTCAGCCAGAGTTGATAGCTGTGGCTAGTACGTATCACCTTTTTTTCATAAGAATAAATACTTGGGATGCGGTTCTATTGCCAAAACAAAAATTAGCCGATTGGGATAAAACATGATAGAGATACTTGGCTTTGTTTTTGGTCAATTAATTTTCAGATGACTTGTATAACACAGAACAAAATAAATATTTGATTACTTTATATAAATAGGATATCAAAAATCAGTATTTCTGATTTTGAAATCGAGAACTCTTACAAAGCGTGTAAACATGAAACTATTGAGTTGATATTGCTCCACAAACTATAAAAAAAGCTGTATCGCACAATTGCTGCAGGATTAAAAATGTGAAACACATGGGAGCTGCGTACACTGTAAAGCACATGTCTACAGTTTGTCCAATTTAATGCGTCTAGTTGTCTTTAATCCTTTGTCGGTCATGGTCTGTGAGGTGAGAGGTGCGGAGATGATGGATCCAAATTTCTGCCCCTATACACTTCAACACTCTTTCAGATCGTGGTTTAAAAAGCAAAAACCTTATATTTCTTTAATCTTAGGTTAGTTAATAGTCTGTTATTCAAAGTATTTGAATAACTATTTACTTCAAAATACAAATCGAAAATGGTTTTTGAGAAAATGTTATCGATTTCTATCTTAAAGCTTTACTGTCACAGCAAACGCTTCCAAATTTTCTAGTGCTTCTTATTGATGCGACGACAATTCTAATATCATCTAGCATGACAGAAAGAAGTTATAGTAATACAAAACTCATTATAACTGTAACACGTAACAGTACGTCAAATAATAGACTTAGTGATTTATCATCATTCACAACTGAAAGAGCTTTTTTGCGTTGATTACCGAAAGATAATTCACAGTTTTACTATTCGACATAAGAACAGCCAAATAATGCTGAAATACCTGTTGTTTGTTTACTTTTTTTCTTGCTACTAATAACCAGTACGATTTTTTTGTCCTTCATTTTAGGCTAATGAAAATTGAGAGACCCAATTGAACTTCAAGAAAAATTGAATCTATTGTGAACATAATTTTTTCAAAATTGTAGGGCACCGCCCGGATACCCTGAATTTCCTGATTACGTCACTAATTGCTATGACAACATCTTCGAGAGAATAAAATACTTCACCATGATTTTTTATATCATAGTTATACTTAGAACAGATCTTCATGACAATACATAATATGAGATATTTGCACCTTCACGATAAAGACTTTTTTTGGGTGAACATTATTAGTTTATTTAAATAAACTAGATATTGTCACGATTCAAATAACATAACGTATCAGTATCTATTGAGCATCTATTTCACTCCACTCATATCATCCAACGATAAGAAACTTTTAAACAAAACCGTAAATACTATTTTGACATAGAAAAAAAAATATTGAAGATGTATAATTCTACCTTGACTGAGTGATTCTAGAAGCTACAGAAAATCTGTAGCTCTTGGTAGTCTGATTTGGTATATAACAATCCTGGCTGACGCGAAACATTATATCTCACTTTTATTATCACAATTTTATCTAATATTTCTTGCTCGAGATTAATATTTTTTAGTAAATAATATATTTTTCATTTTATTTGTTTACATTTATTTTAATGTTATATAATATATTAGTTGAATCTAACTACAAACTAAATCTGTTGATTGTTTCTTTTAGTCATATTCTCATTTATATTATCACACGAAATGAATACAATATGAATGTGAATATGACTAGAAAGAACAAAATCAAAAAGAATTTGCGAACTAAACAATAATTTTAGTAAGTTTTTAATGCATTAAGATGTCCATTCCTCAGTCGCAATTTTCCAATCACCATTGACCTTTTTCCATGTCCACTTTCCATTTTCAGTTTTCCCGTCCGTCTCAAATTTACATGTTTGTACGACGCAATCATCACTAGGAGCTGATGTATCAATTAGTTCGATGTGGAAAGTCGCATGTGGCGCTTTTTCATATAGTTTCAATATTTCATCATGACCTTTGTGTGACACACCATTTTGCACTAGACAAGCATCAGTAGCATATGAAGTTGTCACAAGTTCCTTGAGGCTGCTCGATTCCCATAAAGACTTCATCTGTTTAGTTTTCTCCTTTACGATTTCAATTGGTGTCGACATAATTTGTCAGTATTATCTAAAACAATAAATTCAAATGTTTTTTTTATAACATGTTGATCAAACAAAATCACAATGTAGAACACTGAATGTTAAATGAAAAATGTTTTAACTCAATCAATCGGTATTGTTTCTCTAGTCTGAAAACCAAAAAAACAACATCACTCTCCTATATGCTGTGTTTGAATATTTGAAATGTTTTACTACGTCAAAATTTTATCGATAAATCATTCAAAAATATCTAATCTTTGACATTCTTTCAAATAAATATTTTTACCTGTTGATATTTTTTTTCTCGACATTTGGTTATCTTGTCTCATCTTTCTTACTGCAACTGCTAATATTAACTTATACTTCTATTTCATAAAATATTCTAAGATCTATCTAAAATATTTTTAACATTTGCTTCTTCATTAATTACGTAAGGTTTTCTTTAATTTTTTTTTCTTACAAAAAAATGAAAAAACTTTACCGAGGTAAAAAATGTTGGACTTTGTTTTTTTAAATGTATTTTCATTATAAAAACATTTTTTTTAAAAATAATTACACATTTATTCAAGTCCGTGAAGTTTTTTGCTCTATATAATTAAGTTTCAGTTTAGATCTACAGAATGATTGAAAAGTAATTCACTATTTTAATTTGTATGATAGTAACAAAGAATTCAAAATAGTGAGTTTTGTTTCAATCAATCTGTTTATTCATAGAACAAAAGTTAGTGTCTTATATTTGTATTATATACCGTCACCAATTGTCAATGTTTACGAAATTACAGAATTTAATAGTTTTTAGTTTTTTTTTCTAGCTTACTTTTAGAAAAAACATCATAGTGCTGTAATTTTATTAGTTGAGTTGTTAACAATTGTTAATATTACAAAAAAAAACGAATATGTCTTGTAATCCGGAAGATAAAAATCCGGAAACCAAAAAATTCGGAAACCAAAAATCCGGAAAACCAAAAATTCGGAAAAGAAAAATCTGGAAAAATCTCCAATATCCTTATAACAAAGGAGAACGAATAGTAATCTTTCACAAATCTGTCCTGTTGTCTTTGTCAACTATAAATTAGGATTGAAATAGAGTAGGAGACTGTCCGATAGTATTTGGATCAAATCCAGACCTTTCTCGTGCCTCTGAACGAAGCGTCGCACATAAAAAGAGCGTTTTGACAAAGCCCAAGGCCGAGTTGATCTCTCTTCTTTCTCTCCCTCAACTCTTCTGACGAGAAGCATGCTTTCTTCATTGGATCAGGATGGAATAATCGTTTCAAAAAACGAATGAACAAGTGTCACCCAAACATGTGGGCGTCATCACTTGCTTGGAAAACGAAGAAGCGCATTTTCGCCAACAAACGCTCAAGGTTACAGCGGGTGCCCAGAAACCGAAGATGAAAAAGTCGTTGGCATGACAGACTCGAATCAACACTCTGGTCAAACGCTTCGAGGGCGACGAGATTAACCGCCCCTAACATCTCGAGGGACTCTCTTTATTGGTAGCTAGTAAACAGTGAGCTACATCACTTCTCTTCATATCAAATGATTCCTCCTCTTTATAGTACATACTTCTTTGTTAAATAAACTGCTGAATCTTTTTACAGAATTTTTCCCAATTTTATCTTTTCCGGATTTTTGTCCTCCGGATTATTTTTTTCCGGATTTTTTCCTCCGGATTTTTTCTTCCAAATTTTTTCTTCCGGATTTCAGGATAATACCAAAAAAACAATAATAAGAGATGATTGTGTGAGAAAATACATTATATTATGTTCTGCAGCAAATGTGAACTAATATTATGTAAATAAAATTTATATTTTATATATACAACTGTGCTGATAATCACATAGATCGCTTAAGAATGAGCGATACTGAGATTATCACTACACGACATCATCCTTACGTGATAGTACAAAAGTAACTCATATGTGATACAAGATATACGTAATGAGAGCCTTCACTCATATTATACTAATGTAGTGCTCACCTTCACCGATATCATACTTATATGATATCATACATAACAGCATTATCGGATGATGTAAATCAAATCCTTGAAGAGGAAAGGAAGAGAAGGAGAGGTGTATGCATAGCGAGTGGGTATTCGATGAAACGGAGAGTAAGTAGCTTAGTATAAAACTTGTGTGTAAAGAAAAGAACAGTATTGAAATAAAAGTCCTCTTACAAGTAACGAAAGTAGATTTGAACGATGGCTAGGGGTGTACAGCTCACGCTACTGAAGGCTCACAAGTTTTGCTCACATTCATGTGAGCACTCATGAGCGTGAGCGTTATGTACCTTAATCTATATAGGGGCAATCTCTATTATACTAGAAGGGCACCCTTGGGGTCTCACCTGCTATACTATAGGGGTATCCTTGGGTCCTCATCTACTGTATTATAGAGGCATACTTGGATTCTCATCTACCATATTATAGGGGCATCCTTGGGCCCTCAAATGCTAGATTATGGGGGTACCCTTGGGTCCCCATATACTATCTTATAGAGGTACCCCTCAGTTCTCAAGTACTACATATTGAGGATATCCTTGGGTCCTCCACTACTATATATTAGGAGTACGATTGATCCGGAAGTACTATATATTGGGGGTGAGGAGGTACTCTTGTGTGCTCAAGATGCACGATATACAAGTATCCTTAGGTCCTGAAGAGTTATTGTATGGAGTAGGAATGTACAGCTCACGCTCAGAGGTACTCATATGAGCGCTCATGTGTGTGAGCGTTTCTTCCCGAAATCAAATATGGGAGATATTATTTATAATCACGCCAGTTACAAGTTTACCTAGACGCGTGCATTTATTTTTTCTGTCAAAATTCTCTTCATTGTAATCAGCATCTCAACATTCACGATTCAATATTATTCAGTCTGAACTACATGATTAAGTTCGTTGTTAGCAGTTTAAAATCGATTTTGATGCAGAGGTTGCATGCATCATATATTTTAGATAGAAGAATAGCCAATAAAGATTACTCAAAAGCAGTAAATATACATTTTTTTACATTGATGTAAGTTGACTATTAGCAGTTGAAATTATATGAAAACGAAACGTACCTAGTTACAATTCTGTAGTATTTTTATTTTGATTAATTAAAATATCTGGTTGTTCTTTATTTTTTCATATGTATTTATAATCTGTTTTATTGTCATAGTTAATAGTCCATCAATGAGCGATACAGTAAAAGAGAAACAATACACGCCACTAACAAATATGTGGATGTACTTTGTAACTGAAGAAAATTAATAATATTGGATACAACTTAAATGTTTCAGTAGAAAATCAATAAACATGAAATATGATCTGCTTATCACTTGCATGAAGTGAGGTAGTTGTATTTTGAAGTAACTATGTAGAGTATAGGTTTATGTATCAAATATTTTCAAAATTTCGATTCAATTTACTGTTCAAATTGTTTATAATTAAATAGAGATTGTCAAGTTACCTTACAAAAATTATGTTACAGATATAAAAAAGTTTAAAGAGAAGTTCACGTTTTAATTTGTTTCTGGTACAACAGAAAATATATTCAATATTCGAAATTTCATGAATTTTTTTCTCATAAGTGAACAATAGTTTCTCCAATTGAACTGAACAATCTCTTTCGAATATTAATGAAAGACTAAATCAAAACTTTCCTGAAGTTTTCAATGATTAATACATGATATATATTCTACTCACTTCGATTATTTCACTCCATTCTTTTCATAAGCAGGTCGTGTTCCATATATGCTGAAACCTTAAACCTATTGTTAATATGTTCAACTTTCTTCAACTACTAGATATATCTACATTTAAAGAAATTACAAAAAAAAAGTGTAACAACAAGAAAAAAGTCCTACTATATCTCTTCGTTTATTCATGTAATTATAGCAATAATCAATTAGAATAAAAAAAACTATTAATCAATACGTTGGATTACGAGAAATTGGTCGTAAAGTATAAAGCTATCAGCTTTATTTCAAGACCATCAGGTAACGTAAAGATGTACACGAAAGAGACGCACTTTGTTTACGTGTCATATACACAGCGATAAAAAAATTGATCTGTTGGGCACCGACGTTGCTGGAATTATGTTTACGCGTCGAGCAACACGATAGAGACGAGGAAAATGCTCATTGTATTGAATTCAAAAGGAAGAAAAATTATCATTAAAGTCTTGAATATCTTGCGTGAATAAAACCAATTCATCTTTAATGGATAATCTTCTTGACGGTTTTACATTTGTTGACATGCCAATCATAATTTTGAGTTTTTCAGTCAATGTCAGATTAGTTTTAGTTATAATTGAAGATGAAGAACTTAAAGGATCAATGATAGATTGGGAAGACACTCGATTGTGTGTAATATGAGTCAGTATTATGTGTAAATGAATATTTTTGTCAAAAAGTGAAAGATAGTGAACAAAAAGTAGATAAAATAACAAAAATAGATTAAGATGAGCAAATCAAAGAACAATCATAACATGAATGTGTTAGCAATCGCTTTTATTTTTTGTATATTATCACTCGTAGAGTTGTCTAAAATCCGTGATACTCTGGATGCTGTTTGATGAATTTTGGCTCTCTTTGGTTTTGGTACGAGATCTGTGATTAGTTGAAAAATTTTACCGTCTACGTCCGATTGCTCTGTTTGAAGGTCTCTTAAAAAACGCCAAAATCCAGGATCAGCTGAATCTACAATATTGGAATTGTCCTTCGGTTGTGATTTCGAAATAATTATAAAGTAGATCGAGATCTGGAATTTGTAGATCCCCAATATCCTCAAAGGCTAAATAGATATCATGTGTGTCCAAGAAAGCTAGTGCAGGAAGCATTCATACTACACGTGTATATTCTTCATCATTCCCATACTTAGTTGTAAAACCTGCTTTTTGAACTTGTCGATAGCTGTTTTGTGTCAGATCGAAGAAACAAGCATAAACGTTTGATTGAGACCAATAGGAATTGATAGCTTTTATTGCTCCTTCTTCAAAATCGAAGAGAAATGAACTTAAATTGAATAGTGATCTTAACGAGATAATAGTATCATAAATACTCTTGTAATTTTCTTCGTCTTTATCCTTTTCATACTCTCTTTCCTTCACCTTAATCAGTGTGAATAAAACTAATCGATGTGCACATGATCATCTGTTTTCATAATTATCATACACATAATTGCCTTGCATACAACAGTCATAGACCCCAAAAAGAGAGGCGGTCTACCCTTAAATAAACTACATATTGCCGTGATCCAAATAACACAACGTATCAATATCTATTGAATATCTATTTCACTCCACTCATATTACCCAACGATTAGAAACTTTTAAACAAAACCGTAAATACTATTTTGACATAGAAAAAAAGTATTGGAGATGTATAATTCTACCGTGACTGAGTGATTCTAGAAGCTACAGAAAATCTGTAGCTCTCGGTAGTATGATTTGGTATATAACAATCCTGGCTGATACGAAACATTATATTTCACTTTTATTATCACAATTTTATCTAATATTTCTTGCTCGAGATTAATATTTTTTAGTAAATAATATAATTTTCATTTTATTTGTTTACATTTATTTTAATGTTATATAATAGATTAGTTGAATCTAACTACAAAGTAAATCAAGTAATTGTTTCTTTTAGTCATATTCTCATTTATATTATCATACTAAATGAATACAATATGAATGTGAATATGACTAAAAAGAACAGAATCAAAAAGAAATGCCGGAATAAATAATAGTTTTAGTAAGTTTTTAATGCATTAAGATGTCCATTCCTCAGACGTAATTTTCCAATCACCATCGACCTTTTTCCATGTCCACTTTCCATTCAGAGGTTTTCCCTCAAATTCATATGTACTTGTTTGTACAACAGAATCATCACTAGGAGCTGATGTATTAATTTGATGGATGTCGAAACCCACATTGTGAGCGCTTTCAGATAGTTTCAATATTTCATCGTGACCTTTGTGTGACACACCATTTTGCACTAGACAAGCATCAGTAGCATATGAAGTTGTCACAAGTTCCTTGAGGCGGTTCGAATCCCATAATGACTTCATCTGTTTAGTTTTCTCCTTTACGATTTCAATTGGTGTCGACATAGTTTGTCAGTATTATCTAAAACAATAAATTCAAATGGTTTTTTTTTATAACTCGTTCATCAAACAAAATCACAATGTAAAACACTGGATGTTAAATGAAAAATGTTTTAACTCAATCAATCGGTATTGTTTCTCTAGTCTGAAAACCAAAAAAACAACATCACTCTCCTATATGCTGTGTTTGAATATTTGAAATGTTTTACTACATCAAGATTTTATCGATAAATCATTTATAAATATCTAATCTTTGACATTCTTTCAAATAAATATTTTCACTTGTTGATATTTCTTTTCTCGACATTTGGTTATCTTGTCTCATCTTTCTTACTGTAACTTCTAATATTAACTTATACTTATATTCCATAAAATATTCTAAGATCTATCTAAAATATTTTTAACATTTGCTTCTTCATTAATTACCTAAGGTTTTCTCTAATTTTTTCCATACAAAAAAATGAAAAAACTTTACCGAGGGGAAAAATGTTGGTCTTTGTGTTTTTGAATGTATTTTCATTATAAAAACATTTTTTTTAAAAATAATTACACATTTATTGAAGTCCGTGAAGTTTTTTGCTCTATATAATTAAGTTTTAGTTTAGATCTACAGATTGATTGAAAAGTAATTCACTATTTTAATTTGTATGATAGTAACAAAGAATTCAAAATAGTGAGTTTTGTTTCAATCAATTTGCTTATTCATAGAACGAAAGTTAGTGTCTTATATTTGTATTATATACCGTCACCGATTTTCAATGTTCACGAAATTACATAGAATTTACTAGTTTTTAGTTTTTTTTTCTCACTTACTTTTAGAAAAAACATCATAGTACTGTAATTTTATTAGTTGAGTTGTTAACAATTGTTAATATTACAAAAAAAAACAATAATAAGAGATGATTGTGTGAGAAAATACATTATATTATGTTTTGCAGCAAATGTGAACTAATATTATGTAAATAAAATTTATATTTTATATATAGAACTGTGCTGATAATCACACAGATCGCTTAAGAATGAGCGATACTGAGATTATCACTACACGATATCATTCCTCAATGACATCATAGTCATAAAGGATCAACCTTAACTGATATCATCCTTACGTGATAGTACAAAAGTAACTCATATGTGATACAAGATATACGTAATGAGAGCCTTCACTCATATTATACTAATGTAGTGCTCACCTTCACCGATATCATACTTATATGATATCATACATAACAGCATCATCGGATGATGTAAATCAAATCCTTGAAGAGGAAAGGAAGAGAAGGAGAGGTGTATGTATAGCGAGTGGGTATTCGATGGAAAGGAGAGTAAGTAGCTTAGTATAAAACTTGTGTGTAAAGAAAAGAACGGTATCGAAATAAAAGTCCTCTTACAAGTAACGAAAGTAGATTGGAATGATAGCTGAGGGTGTGGATGGGTGCCTCATAGTAGGATGCATAAATAGTTTCAAAGCAACATAGAATAGATTGCAATAGAGAACAATGCAATTAATGCTTAGTGTATACATTTTAAATATTTTTAGAAACAATCTTCTGAATAATAAAGTATTTTTTCTTACATTTTTGTGTTCACTCTACGTGATATAGACATTGATTTCGAATTCTGACATAAATACTTATGTCTGAAGTGTTGCATTAGATAGGAGAATCAATATATACATAACTATATATACTTACGACGATAATTAACACTGAAATATATTACAGTTATTTTGTGTATCTTGTAAGCAAGCTACCTTACCTATTTATATTCAATGAAGTTAGTGGGTTTTTTCCACGTAATGTTTATTTACGTAAATCAATCACCCTTGCTATTTCATACACGTCATGATGATATACGCATATGTGAATATTTTTAGCATACGTTTTTTTCAACGTGTTACACTATACAGTTTTGTCCTTTTTTCGATTCTTTGCTCGATACAAAAGAAAAAAAAATTATATATTCATACGACATGGTCCATTTACTACTTTTTTTCCTTTTATTTCATATTTCTTTCAAGCATGAATCAATATTTTTGCTCGAATCATATTAAACCTCCCCCCCCCGCGATAGAAGGCCCCTCTGGAGCAAAAATCTAGGGAAAATGCCCTAAAGGGGTAGAGGGATTTTTCCACAAAAAAAGTGCGATGTGCGAAACCATAATAGAAGGCCCCGGGCCTTTTATTGCGGGGGGGGGGGTTATTTGAATATATCACGCGTTTTTTCTATTAGTTTATATTATCTTTCCCTTTTCTTCTGATTGTTCTTGGATGTTTAAATATATGTATGCACATTTATATGATCGAAAGGACTATAAGACAACAGTATTTTGTTACTAAACAGAGAAAAGGACCGAAGCAAAAATAGTTCAGATGTCTGAGAGATGTATCTTTTGATGAACAGCAGAATCTCTATGACAAATATTATTACAATCATCAAAAACCTAATGATTTCCTATAAATTCAAAAGAAAGTTGAAGTTTTATTTTGATATAATGAATACAAATACTACGGAAAGATCAAGTAGAGAAATAGATAAATAGTTTTCTAATTTCATAAGGACAATGAAAACTTTCTATTCAAAATAATAAAATTCTAATCGTTTGGCTGAGTGACAAGGAATTTCATTGTTCTATGTTGTGACACTTATATCTCATCAATATAAAATCACTTTATAAGAATTTTGAGAACTAATACTATTAATTAATTAAAAATTCATAAAACTAACTTCAGATTCAGATTCTCTAACTCCAAGAACTTTCTGATGAAGCTTTCTCAAAAAATTAATATTATCAATATTAATTAATTACCAAAATAACTACAGATTCATCTTCTTCAAGCTCAATTATTCTATGGTAAAGATTTTGGTAAGATATATGGTTAGAAAATGATGATTTGATATATATATCGATCGAAGATAAAAGTTATTCAAAAAAAATAAAACATAAAAATAAATAATATTAATAATTATTTTAAATTTAATTCTTCAGATTCAAAAACATTTACAATGCCCGTTGAAAAGGAAAAATTAATTCAAGATTTAGAAAGTTTATGAAATGTATCATCAGATGATGAGTAATGGAAAACATTCTTATATATAATAAAAGAATATGGCTTATGTGGTCAAATGTTAAAACCAGTCAACATTTTCGATGATATACATAACAGATTATTAGATATCATATTGCCACAAAACAATGATGAATGTCCAGCATTTGATCTGTCGAAATTTACTCAATTTGAAAAATTATTGAGTGATTTTCGTATATTACTTAAAAATTTCATTATTGACAATTGTTTAATCACCCAAAAATTGAATGTATATCGTACAGAAACACTTTATTTAAAACAAAAACTTCGAGATTTAAAAGAACAACTTGAAGAGTTACAAGAAACCGTGTATAATTCGAAATTTATAAAAGTATCAAGTGCAATTAGTACAGCATTGAAGAATGAATTAAAAAAGAAATTTCGTGAAAAAAAGAATTCAATTTGATCTACTGAATGACGATTTATTAAATATGTTAGTGAATCAATCCTATAATATAGAATGGTGGACATATTGTAAACAATGCTGGAATTATGACTGACAAGTTCAAAGATATTTCTTTGAACAGTATATTTCTGTTAAAACATTGCTGTAAAAGCTTTTCTCTAGTGGTAACTCCTGTTAAATGATAAGATATTAAAACTCTCTATAAGACATTTATATCAGAACCCTCAGTGTTTGTGTTTATAGAAAACATTGGTTACTCTAGTTGTGCATGTATCACAACAGATACATGCGAATACATTTGTTACAAGAGAAAAGAATGAGACATATTACAAAGAATAATACCAAGGATAAACTCATAGTGAAAAGAGAAAAGTGAAGTACATGTATGTCCGTCATTTACCGTTATATACCTATAATCAGTTACATTATTTTGAAACGATTTTCAAGTTCGTACAAGATATATCTGTGTAGTGATTGTTCGTAAGATGCAGTTTTTTCAAATAAAAAGATTTGAGGATTGTATTGATTTTTAGGATGCAATAATGGAACAAAAGCCTAACGGAAGCGGTTAATATTATTAACCAGTTAGGACAATTGATTGCTACGAAAGATATAACGATCGAAGAATTAAAAGAAAAACTTGAAAAGGAAATTCAAATGCGAATTAATCTTGAACGAGAAATGAATATTTTGAAGAAAAAGTGTTCTGACCAAGCAGTGTCAACATTGGAATACACGATTTACTTTCCAAGGATTTATTGTCCATTGATTATTTTCAGTCTTAAGTGGTTTTTGTTCAAAGAAAAAATATAACTTCTGCCGCTGAGCTTTTACTTTCCGTTAATTAACTGCATGAAAAATATAGAATGGGTGAAAATTTATTTTACTAATCAATGTGCTACCAGAAAACAATTCCAGTAAATTTTTCAAATGAAACGAATATTCATCATTAATAGATTAATTGATAAAATTTTTAATAAACCAATGAAAGGTCGATCATAAATTTGTTGAGTAGGGGGAGTCACGATGATAAAAATTTTTCGAAAATATATATAAAGATAAGAAGAAATTATTGTTTTTTTCGCACTATGTTACAAAATGTGTACTGAATTCGTTGAATCCACGCATAGGAAAAAACAACTATGCTATCTCGGTTATCGATATTGTTTTAAATGTTAAAATCAGAATGGATCGTAGTATTGGACATGTATTAAATGGAATGCAACAGTTACAAGTTATTCTGATATGACAGTCGAAGTACGTGACAACGATACTCATTTATCTGATGAGACTGATTGAAGAATCTGATCTAATGGATCGAATAATTGAAGAAGAATATCATAAAATCAATATTAAATCTAATGATTTACTTATTAACTTACCATCCATTAATACATTGAAAAACACTTTACAAAAACAACATCGCAAGATGCATCCACCAGTGCCTCAAACAATCGAACAACTTCCATTTCCACTACCTGATGTTTATTATAAAACAACAACTGGTGAATGGTTTTTATTATATGATGGATTACTTGGTGGTACTCGTTTACTTATTTTCTCAACTTATAATGATATTATTTACTTATCACAACAAGAAAATTGATACGGTGACGGTATATTTTATACATGTCCATTAATTTTTTATCAGACATATTCAATTTATGCATATTATAATGGAATATCTACATAATCTATTTTTGCATTACTTGGTAGTAAATCAGAACCAATTTATTTTGATTTATTTGCTGTAATGTTCAGAAAAATGATGAAATTAAATTTATTTATCAAATTACGAACGATTATAATTGATTATGACCTTTTACTATTTCGAATGTATTTACTAAACATTATCCAATTGTTGTTGTTCGTGGTTGCCTGTTCCATTATGGACAAACTTTATTTCGCAAATTTGTTGATCTTGGTTCGAAGACAGTATACAAAAATGATGAAAATCTTCGTAATTGGTTTAGATCTTTTGCAGCTTTATCATTAATACTGCTACAACATATGTTATGGGCTTTACAATATTTAATATCTACTCGACCAAATTACCCAGCTTTCCAACGATTTCTTGACTATTATTACAATACATTGGAACCATTCAGTGAATTTCCGCCACATATGTATAATTATCATCGTAATATTACATCTCGAATTATTAATATATTTAGAAGGTCGACACAGTAGACTTAAAAAACATGTCAACTCTCCACATCCAAATATCTACATGGCTATAGATTCACTTCAGAAAGGACAATCATCAGCTTCAATTGCAAGATTACGTGACGACTTAGATGCACTGACTCCAAAACAACGAAAAAATAATCTTATATCCGACGAATGCTGCATGAAATTATGGAAACGTTATGACGAAGATCACATTGATATTTCAATATTTTTAAACGCTGAACGAATGAGATATTTTCAACGCCCATCGAAAGCTTAAGCAATCATCTCCAATATAAATATTTACTCCATAAGATTCATCAAGCTAGTGAGCAAGAGAAAACAACCGAAGAAGAGAGAAAATGAGATTATGATGATATAATTAAAGAACAAACAGTTATTAATTGATAGGAGCAAAAGAAAAAAATGATCCTATTTTGGACACGAAATGGCTAAATTGTGACCAACAAGCCAAATGTGAATATAGCTCATTAAACGAAACAACTGATGTTTTAATAGATAAAATAAACAATTCTTTAATTATTTCTGATATAGGAAATAAAAGAGTTCTACGATAGTCTACAAATAATAATCAAATTCGATTAGTTCTTATTGATAATATCGATTGTTGTGCATTATCAATCGATAAAGATAGAGATCATTATGTAGTAGATATGGATAAATATGCAGTCAAAAAATGTAAACAAGAAGAGGAAAAAAAGGAATACTTGTTACTGGTAATCGAGATTCTTTAATTAAAACAGATTATGTAGAAGGAGTATGCGTCAATCATGTAAGTGATGTTTTTTTGCTGATAATGATTATTGACAAATAATATGTTGGCTACCAGGATCAAAAAAAGGTCGAATTGTTGTCGATGCTAATGGAAAAGGTTATTAATCAGATCAATTAAATTGGCCGAAAGGTATTGCATTCGATCGTCAAAATTATCTTTATGTTTTTGATTATTCTTAAATTTTATTTTAGAAAACAATTATTGATGAACAATTCAAATTTTTTTCTTGAAATTTATAAAAATAATTTTTTCATTTTACATTTTCAAGTCTTCTAAATAGCAAATAATGTCACTTAAAAATTGAAATATAATGGATACGTTATTTTCGACGATATTCAAATATTCAGCAAAATTAGAATCATTTCATTCATTTTATTGTATAAACTGTCATACGAATGCGACGATATTTGAGATATAATTGAAATTATAGATTTATATTGCGAGTTTATTATGAAAGAAAATATGCACATATTTGAGTAAAAGGGATATCCTCGAATGTAAACATGTATTGAGAAGATTTTTCTTGTTCGTTCTTCCTCTTATTTTGAGAATAAGATGCAAGGAAACGAAGAAAGAAAAATGCTTTCTTAATTTTCTTTCGGAGACGTTTCGATCTTATTCGTATATTCAATGTGTATCTTTATTTTGCGTTCTTTTTCTTACGCTGTATAAATAAGAAAATGATCTACTCATTCAACTCATCATCTTTTATACTAAAAATAGTTCTATGTCGCTATCAATCGCAAAAATGATGCGTTGAAACACTTTTTATTTCTAAACATGTATAAATGAAAAAATTTTATGCATTCAATGTACAATTGTAAATATAAAGTTGTTCAGATACGTAAAAACCTCATTTTTATCCGATTGATGAATAGGCTTTTCGTCGTTGTGTGTATTTTTGGTATGAAACATTGTTGAATTAAGTTATTAAATTCTTTGTTGGGATATCGTTATTTCATTCAACATGTTTATTGTCGTATCCGATTCTTCTATTTTTCTCATTTATTCTTTTGTCCTTCTCTTCGCTTCATTGGCTTTCTTCCATTCGATAATCTACCATCTTCCTTTACAAAAAAAGAGCGAAAAAAAAGATTTTGTACAAAAAACATAATAAAGTTAATATAATCTCTAATTGATACTTATATGATACTCAAGGGCAAATGTCCTATCCACTCTTCATTTGTGCGCTCTTATATTTTTTCGTATGAAATTTATTGGCAGGTATAGATAAGACATGAGAGTTGGATTTTATTGTGGTTTGTACATCATACTTAAATAAAACATTTATATCATATCTTCATTCAGTAATAAAATTAACACAAAATTTGATACCATAAAAAAAAGTAAGGAAAGACTTTCGTTCGAGCGGGTATATATATCTTTTTAGGGTTTAGAATCAAAGTTTAAACTTTTTAGCAAAGATTGTAGTGTACACTTTGTTTTTTGAAGCACAGTGTGATTCTGAAACAGCTGATGTTGTATATATTTTACCTCTGTTTAGTACACCTGCTATTGAAAATACTGTTTCCTCGAGTCTTCACTTCTTTTCAGTAGTATACAGGACAGAATAGCATCCTCGTAAATCAACTATCTCATAGATTTCAATCGTTGTTTAGATTTTATTTACTCTATAATATAGATTAAATTCATCGAATTGTAACCATGACTGCTTCCATAAATGATAATATAGATAGGAAGGATTCAACTCTTGAAACTACAAATGAAGACTCTCCAACGACTATCACCAATAAGATTTTCAAAAAAGAAGATGTCAATGAAGAACAATTTGATGGTGTTGTTAACACTTCAAAGGTTGACACAAATATTCTGAAACAACTTACTCGTGAAGAAGTAATGAATGATGCAGAAAATTTTGCAATGGAACATGGCCTAGCAGAACATAGGTCACTCTTTCGCCGTGCTGCATTGGTCGCTCGTGATGGTGATAAATACGAATCTATTGCCGAGCTGACTGAGGAAGAACGGACAACACTATTTAACGAAATTCATCACCGATGGAAACAACCATGGGCTCTCTATTTTATAGCCGCTGTTAATGCTATGTCAGCTATTGTGCAAGGAATGGACGAGACCGTCGTCAATGGTGCTCAATTGTACTACTTCAAAGAATTCGGAATCAGTAACAGGTGGCTCGAAGGTCTTATCAATGGTTCACCATATCTTGCTTGCTTTACGATTAGTGTCTGGTTGACTGGTCCGATCAACAGATTTTTTGGCCGTCGCGGAACGATCTTCATAATGTGCATCATTGCTATTGTTACATCTATCTGGGAAGCGGTCACACAATCTTGGATCAACTTGTTAATCGCTCGCTTTTTTCTCGGAATTTCTATTGGCGTCAACTCCACCACTGTTCCCATTTATACCGCCGAATCATCACCAACACCCATTCGCGGAGCGTTGACTATGTTTTGGCAAACATTTACTGCTTTTGGTATCATGCTTGGGTTCATTGTGGACGTTGCTTTCGCTGATGTCCGTCCTGATATATATCTTAACTGGCGTCTTATGCTAGGAAGTACTTGTGTCGCTCCCATTGTGGTTTGCTGCATGGTCTGGTTTGGGCCAGAATCGCCTCGTTGGTATATCAAGAAAAATCGTCATTCTAAAGCTTTCGAATGTCTTATCCGTCTTCGTCGTACACCCCTTCTAGCTGCTCGTGATCTTTATTACATGTATGTAAACCTTCGTATTGAAGAGAAAATGAAGACGGGCCGCAACTTAATGAAAGAAATGTTCACTGTTCCTCGTAATCGCCGTGCTGCACAATCTTCCTTCCTCGTCATGTTTATGCAACAATTCTGTGGTGTTAATGTTATCATGTATTATTCTTCTGTAATTTTTGTCAGCACCGGTGTTTCAGCAAATACGGCCCTCCTCGCTTCACTTGGTGCTGGTATTCTCAATTTCCTTTTCGCTCTTCCCGCCGTCAGGATCATTGATACCTGGGGTCGTCGTCCACTTCTTCTGTGGACGTTTCCCATTATGTCAATCTGTCTCTTTTTCACCGGTTTCTGCTTTTGGATTGAATCTGAAAAAGTTCGCCTCGGTCTCGTCGCACTCGGCATCTACCTTTTCATGATTGCCTATTCTCCTGGTGAAGGTCCCGTTCCATTTACATACGCTGCCGAAGCCTTCCCACTATATATTCGTGATTTTGGTATGAGTGCAGCCGTAGCAATTACCTGGGCATTCTCTTTCCTATTGTCCCTTGTCTGGCCCTCAATGTTAGAAGCTTTCAAGCCTCAAGGTGCATTCTCATGGTACGCTGGATGGTGTCTTATTGGATGGGTAGCCATCTTCTTCGTATTACCTGAAACCAAAGGTCGCACTCTGGAAGAGTTGGATCAAGTCTTCAGTGTTCCTACAGGTACACATGCCAAATATCAATGGCGCATGTTGAAATGGAAAATCAGAAATTTGTTTGGAAGTAAAAAAGCAAGAAAAGGAGCAGAAGTTTCACCTGTATTGGCATAATGACAGACGAAGATACAAGCTTGATAATAAATTAAGATTTTAAAAGGAACTTTGGAACGCATATATCCATACTTTTCATTGTATTATTAGTTTGTATACATTTTACTTTTTGTTAGTTTTTTTTGTGATTAATCATTCTGTATAAAAGTTGTTTCCAATACATCAATATTTAAATCACACTTTTTTGCACTTTAGTTTTTAGTAAGGTGTTTTACTTATGAATTTGCTTAGCGGTAGGACTTAACACTTAACAGAAATCATGCGGAGTTGTTCTGAAATGCTTTTATGCTATCTGAGATGAATCTGTCGTATCAGTGGTATAATACTGAAATGTATTGAATATTGTTCAACAGAAAAAGTATTCAACAATTGAGAGAAAATGTAAATGTTCGGAATAGTCACTATGATGGTCGATACAAAGTCTGACTCCCGACAAATCTGTTGCATCTAGATATAAATCAAGTCTATTCTTCAGATAGATTGATAGCCACAAATTTAAAGAAGCAAGATTCGGCGAGAATGGTGGACGAGCCATCATTTCGATTTTGTATATAAAAGATAGTTGGCCATGAGGATGAAGGTAAATAAAGAAGAAAATCATGACGCGTTTCAACTTTGCTCAAGAGTCTCATTAGAGTGCTTAACTGTATAAATAGAATCTATTCTAATGATCACAAAGATCACATATAAGATTTCTAGATTCATAAGATCTATCTAATATTTTGAAAATAAATTCGATAGATAAATTTAAGTTAAGAGTGAGTATTAAAGAATAGCGCGATGCGTTTCGATATTGCTCAAACGTCTTATGATGTAGTGAAGACACTCTATCTATTGAAACTATCGGTAGATAAAAAGCTAGTGTTATGGCTTAAGATTTGAAAAGAAGTGGCATTATATCTATAGTTTATTAATATACAATAAAAGTGAATGATGCAATTGTTGAAATACAAAGAGAGAGAGAGCATATATACGATCGAAATAAGATTGTAGGAAGTACTGAGCTCTAAAATACTCCTCTCTTCATTTGTACTACACAAGATTTTTCATTTCAATAATATATGCTGAAAATTTTGTTCTATAGCCAATTAGATATCCATTATAGTAACTCATAAAGATTTCGTATAATTCCAGAAGTCCATGTATGATCAAAGGCAAAGAAAAAAAATCAATAAAAATATTGAAGTAGTATGATTATTTGATGCTACTGTTATTTTTAATAGTTCAATTAAAAATATTAGTCTCAAATGATCAGATGCTGAATGTGCATCTTTGGATATGCGTATTATTTTTGTATGTTTAGCGAAAGAGAAGAATTTTCTTTTTTTTCAGAAGAAAAGCAGATGTTCTATTACTGTCTGTTGATTTTTTTTTTGTGAGAACTTTTTTCATTCTTTCATTATCTTATTAATTGATATTTTTTCAAGGTATACTCAGTCAGACAAATAATAGAAACCAAGAATATTAAAACGCGTCAAAATGCTTCATACATCTTTAACTAGAATAATATAGTAGAAATGTACACTGCTTACAACTTCGTTTTCGTTAAAATCTTTCAACATGTTTTTATGCATTCAATTTCTAAACTAAATTAATCGCTAGAAAAGTAATTCATTATCATCTTATAATATTGACTTATCTATTCAATTCTTCTCTATAGCTATTTATAACACATCTCAAATATGATATAGATTACTGAGAAGCAAAATTCAATAAATAAAAGTCAACATTACTCAATAGTAATAAAATTGAAATAATATAAATCATTCATCTAAATTACTTTTCAAGCCACATAAGTCTATGGTTCATAGCTATCCCTTCTATCAATGCACTCAGTTGAGAAATCAAAAGCTTAGTAATACGCGAAGCTATAATATAAATTCTACTCTAACTATTAAAGTCTCATCTAACTATCCGGCATTCTCTAAAATTGACATATTAGAGAATGTTTAACAAGTTTTTAATTTATTTATTTTTCTTTGGTTTTTTCAAATATTGAAGATATATACTTACGAGAGAACTACCCCAACTATTAATGAGCTTTCAGCTCTATCTTTTGGCTACAGATAGATCTCAGTGGGACTAAGAGAACCTTAGAAGTGTTCGCACCCATATATCTTTCTTCTCGAGATATAGTTAGAACTATGTTATAACACAATAGAGATTTTTCTCATTATTGAAAAGTTTCGTTTGCTTCATCTAGATAGTTCTACATTGTTCTCTGTAAGGCTAGCTCTAGTAATAGCTTGTTTGATGCAAAATTAGTGTAAAAAACAGGCTCTTATTAGAGCTAGCTTTACAGAGAACAATGTAGAATTATCTAGATGAAACAAACGAAACTTTTCAATAATAAAAAAAATCTCTATTGTGTTATAACATAGTTCTGACTATATCTCGGGAAGAAAGATTCAGTAAATAGATGGGGTAGTTCTCTCGTTAGTAATAATATTTAAGTTATCATTCAGAAGTAGTTTCTATCTATTGACATCATGAATATAAAAGTGTATTTTTATAAAGCATATACTCAACGTAAAATAGTTTTATCCATTTATTGTGTTTTGTATTGGATTTATTTTTATAATAACAAATACAAAGATTCTTCAATTTTGCTGGATTTATTCAATTTATTTGAGTTTATCTAATTATGATTTTTCTTAGTATTGATCCCAACTGAATTAAATCAATGTTGAATGATATATACGCAATGTTTGTCTAACTTTGATCATTAAAAAACCGATGAAGTTGACTGAAAACTCATGAAAGACTCCTTGTACATAAATTATACTTACTATTTTCTAATTAACTCTGTCAATTTCTTTCTCATCTCTGTCAACATAAACAGAAAAATAGATAAGAACACGCTTTTTTAACTCTAGGATATCGAAAGCTAAAAATAATACTGATACTATTGATAGTATTTGATTGCTTCGGATATAAATGATTAGTTTATGTCAGACTCAAAATTTTTAATAAAAGTACTAAAAGTTTAAATGCTAGTCAATATTCTCTCAGTTATCATAGGGTACTAACTTATTAACTATAACGTCTCTTAATGGACTGTGTGATGAGTGAAAAAGATATGCAGAAAGAATCGATTGCCACTATGAGAGAAAAAGAAAAATAACTCTGATATTCAAAGAGTAGACCAGTTAATGAACAATTCATTCAACTATATATATATAATAAATATTTATAATCACTTGTTAAAGATGGATATGTGTTGAATATTTGAAAATAAGATAAAGAATTATTTATACATCTTCAATAAATTACTATTGTCATTAATTCAACAACCATCTTTGAAGAAGATTATCTTATTTTATTTTCTGTATTAAATAGAGAAGTTTAATCAAGGATTTATGTTTAATTAAAATCAAATCAAATTATTTATTTTTTTATTTTCATCAATAAAATATGTCAACTATATTGAATAAATTCAATATTATATCGCACCGAAGAGTTTTTTTTAAAGAGAAAATATCGGATCAATTTTGTTTTGTTGTACTTTGTAAAATTTTTCATTGAAGAGAATAGTCTTCTTTAGTTTTATAATAAAATTTTCAGAGAAGAAATAATTATACATTGTATCATTTTTTACACTAATGAATAAAAGATATTCTTCAATTAACGAATATTTTATTTGTTGTTTTCTGTTGAAGTTTACAAATTCAAAGTTAAATAAAAATGATATTTATTCTTTATTTATGATAAACAAATAAATTGAATTTACAAAACAAATCAATCAAATAAATATTTTAAAAGTGACACAGTTCTTAACATGACATACTATGAAAGTCCAAAATAGTTAATTAATCTGATATTCTTTAAGCATATATTGTGTGATGAAGAATGAAATGTTTTCCATTGATCCTTTTTCTTTTGTTCTTCATTTACTTATCGTGATTATAACTGAGTATTCATTGTGAGAATAATAATTAAATATTTTTGTTTAAACGCTTTTGCTTATTTATGAATTATATATTCTGATGTGTATAGAATATATTTCACTAGAACGAGAGCTAAATAAGTTGATTTAAATCTTTTCTCTTCTTTTAATTTAGATATTTTGATCTCGATCGAATATTTTTCATAAGAACAAGAACGAAATATTTTTCGTTAATCCTTATTTCTTCTTCAGTTACTTATTCTAATCATAATGGAGCGTCTCTGACAAAAACAAGTATTAAATATTTCCATTTAAGTATTACTCTCACTTTCTTAGTTAGATATTCTAACCTTTATCGAATACCTTTCGTGAGAAAGAGAACAAAATATTTTCTTGAGGTGAGGGCGTGATCATCGTGAAAGATCTTTGATGACAAAGTCAAGTAAACCTTCTGATTAAGTTTTTTTTTTGATTCGACTGGATAGTGTACCGTTTTGCTTTATATATATATTAATTGTTTATTATATTCATTCATGTTACCGTAAAGTTTAGGCTTTGCGGAAACATCAAGACAGATCCTTTTTCTCTATCTTCAATTCGTATGAACCCATTCATTCAACAGATTGATCCCAACCGAATTACGTACAACACAAATTAATTGGCGATTCAACAGAAAAGTGATTTGAATGGAATATACATTAAAACAATATCGAAATATAGTATGATCAAATGCACGATTGAACAGATTAATTTATTTGTTTTTCCTTTTTTTCGATTTAAACTGTTATAGTAGTCACTTCATATCTTTTCAAGAATTTAGTCTAAAATGCAATCTGCTTACGGCTTTTTCCTTCTTTACTCTGTGATTCTTAATCTTGACTAAGTATCTATTGTGAAAAACAGTATGAGATCCTTGAGGCATACCAAAAGTAACAGCGTTATCAACTTATTTCTTTAATAGAAAGCTTGAAAGACTTTCCTTTTTTTATATAATAAAAGAGAAAACGATGCTCTATTTTACTGCACTATTTGCCACTTTTCAATTAATATCATAAAAGTGACGTTTTGCATTACTTAATAGTTTTCAACGAAAAACTAAAATACGCCACTTAATGAAGTATGAAAAGCTCTAAAATTTACATAGGATGGCTTATCTTAAATCGCTGTACTTTTTGTTCTCACAATAAGCAAAATGTTGAGCAATCAGTTTTTGATAGGCGTAAAACGATATTTTTTTTGCTACGAGGTGAGTTGATTTTTTCTTATTTCATTATTTTATCACCTTATATCTTTTATTATTTAAAAAACAATACATCAAAAGATGCAGCATGAAAAGCACTAAAATTTTTGTAAAGTCGCTTATTTTAATTGCTTACTTTTATTTCCGAAAAAAAGTAAAATTCTATCCCACTATCTCAAAAAGAATCATTGTTTCTTATACAAATATAAGTTTTTTTGTTACTTATCTGAAGTATAAAATAGGTTGCTATTTAAAAACTGTAGAGCTTTGTATACTACATTTAGTAATATATTTTCTTTTTTTAATAAAACCCTACTAAGTGAGTGAGCACTGGAACGAAAAAAATGTAGTTTGGTCACGTAATCTGTAACTCATACCATTGAATTTGTACACAAACCAAGTCTTGTTCAAATTTATTATTGTGATTTCAAGTGAAAGATGTTCAAATGTCAAAAAAAAATAGAGCATGATTTTCTTTATGATTAAGTAAGAAAAATAATATCTCTTGAAGCTTTTTATCAACGAAATAAGATAATGATACTACTACTTTCTATATGCTTAGGTATTTTCCTATTATACTTTTTTCTTTTCCCAGTTAGATATTCTAATCTATATTTAGTATATGTTGTGAGAAATAGTATGAGATTCTTTTAGTTTTTAGTTCCTACTAAGTTAACACTAAATTGTATCAATTTAATAGGATCTGCAACGCTTTTACATTAAAGTTATAACACAAAACGCAGTGAACTTAGGGATACCAGCTCCGCTTCAGCATGATATCAGCCAATACAAATTGCAATATCTTTGTCTTAGAATCCATAAAAAAAAGTATTAGTATTAGCATTATTTTAATGCAATGCGAATGCTAAATCAGCATCCCTAGCGCTTGAAACCATTAGTAGTCCTCTTCGAAGCGCCTTTTCCTGCTTTAGTGAGAGTCTTGTTGCTGTTGAGAGTACCTGCAAATTCTTCTAACCTTCTCATTTGTTTATGGCGTAGTTGACGAGATTGATCAACCTTTTGAACTACCGCTTTTAAGTTGATGAAGTTAATAAACCCTTTCTATCAGTTTTATTAAAAGATAATGCAAGGGTATTTCATTATGATTTATACCTTTAAAAATCGATGCTTATATTGAGATAAATTAGTTGTTACATTTGATTTACTTTTTGAAAAGATTTATCAATTTGCAACAGATAACATACCCTTTAACCATTTCTCAATCATATAAACGTTCTAATAAACCTTTTTTATACGGGTATTTACAGTTGACAAACCGATTTTTTCACTATTTTTAGGGTATATAGAAGCATTTAGCACATTTTGAAAAACGGTAGGAAAGGATATATTATCAGTTGCATTTTGATCAATCTTTTAAAGGCTTATCGTTCTACTCTTTTTTTTTGCAGTGTATGCTTATCAATAAACTAATGTCCGCGCCAGAATTAAGGAGAGTGGGTGTAGCTTCAATAACTCGATAACGGCAATAGCTATCAATCTGCGGTTTTCATCAATCGAGAGAGGAGTCTGGAACACGTCCTTTTCTCCAATAATATGTAAGACGAAATCCATTTAAAACTTATCATAGTCAACAAAACATGTAAAAGAATTCAGGAAAATGACCTGCCAACTCCATGAAATTTTGATTTAGATAGAATAACTAGAGATCTATAATTCAAGACACAATGCGCTTTCTCACTTTTTCTTACATTTTTATCGAAATCTCAAGCTACTGTAGCAGAAAGCATGAAAACTTACTAAAAAATTCAGCAAAGTTTCCTATTATTTGGATATGTAAATATATGGTTCTTTTTGTTCAATATTAGAATGAAATATGACAACCATTTGCATTGTATCTTGAGTTGTACACATCCAGTTCCTCTACCCAAGGCGAACACAGGAAATCGGATCCTGTCGGATCTATATAATTTCTGTCGGAACCCATATGGTTTTTGTCGGATTCCCATCAGCCGGATTCCGACCCGGATTTTGTCGGGATGCGCCGGAAACAAGATGAAAACCGACCAGATCCGACCGGATTTCATTATGTTTCCGTTACATTCCGACGCAATCCGGGCCGGAATCCCGCTGATGGGAATCCGACAAAAACCATGTTGGATTCGGTCGGTTTTTCATGAAAGATATCGGATTCCGATGGAATCCGACGCGGATCCGATCGAAAACGATCGGATCTACAGGTCGGATTGAATGTCCTGGGTACCTAAATTAAAGTTTCACGGAGTTGGCAGGTCATTTTCATTGGTGAGTTCTTTTACATACTTTTTTTCACTATGATTAGTTTTAAAGGAATTCCGTCGTACACATTATTGGAGAAAAAGGCGTGCCCCAGTCTCCTCTCTCGATAGATGCAAATCGCAGATTCATATCTGTTGCCATTATCGAGTTATTGAAGTTACACCCACTCTTCTTTAATTCTGGCACGGATGGGAAAATTCTACCGATTCTTGCTGAACGAGAATTTGAAATATAAGCAAATTCAAATTAGAATATAGTGTTACAGAATCATATTTTTGAGAAATAGTGTCTCAGTTTTGTTTATCAAGAAAATCATCACTGTTTTATAGTTTATTGTCTTTTCTTTTGCATTTTGATGTTTATTACTTAAGGGGACCCCCCCCCCTTTCGTAGCAAAAAAACGCAGGTTTTTTACAAGATTTCGATCTCCTGCTTCGAGCATCCAATATTTTTCGAAAAGAAAAAAAA
>JAJEKB010018804.1:0-29357 GCA_022393335.1 Macrotrachela quadricornifera
ATCAAGACGTCGGCGTTTATTAGTTGGTGATTCTACAGATATATTATCTTGTATTAAAGATGATTCATTATTTTGTTCAATATCTGTATCTAAATAAAAAATGAAAAGATTAATAAAATTAGTTTATCAACTAACCAGTATTATCATTTAGTACACAAGATCGTGTTCTTGTTAATAATCGAGATTTTTCAGAAATATTATCATCTAAACAAAGTAGTATAAAAGAAAAATTTTTTAATTATTAAAAAAAATAAAACTTGTTTTATATTATATATACTCGTATTTGGTAATGATATTCGTTTATTTTGATGTGTTTTACAAAAAGTTTTTGCTTGTATAAAACAATTATCTACACGACATAAACTATGCCATCGTGCACCACGCCATATTCGTCGATTTCCATTAGGTAATACATTTATATCACCTGGTTTTGGTTGTTGAATTTTATCTGATGTTGAATTATTTAATGATGTATTATTACGAATATTTCTATGATTTCGACAAGTAAATTTAGCTTGAATTCGACAATTTGGATCACCAATACATAAATATTGCCAACATTTTCCATCGAATATTTTACGTCTTGTTCCATCAATTGTTATACGAATTTCACCGATTTTTGGTTTTGCTTTTGTTTCACCAAAACGTGGAATATTGTTCATCGATGAATTCATATTAAATCTAAATAAAAATTGAATTTTTAAATTCTTAATTAAATAAATATTTATTAATCAATTCATAATGTAAATACTGAATATTAAATAAAAGAAAATGTTATTCAATAGAGTTTTTATATTTTGAAGAAAAGGTAGAAAATGAAACAAATAACAATAAACAACTATTTAAAACAGCTGGAGATATCAATCAATGATATGATTTAAAAAACTAGATGTCGCTTCATTTCAAAGAAGGGAAAAAAAAGAAGAATATTTTGTAAGAATATAAAACATTAAATTTTAGTATCTTGATTTCTTAATGATAAATATAACATTTTCTATTTGATTATTTTCTTATAAGAATTTTTTTTTGTTATATTATGTATAATATGATCTCGATTATTGAGAACTGTATGTAAATATTTACATTTCAATATACTCTCTAAACTATATCCAATATTCTCGAGTTATTATAATGTTAGTATGAGGATTGACAATTTTCATAGATTTATCTCTGATTTAATAATTAATCTGTTTGATTAGGTAATTCAAGTGAAACTTGTCAAAATTCATTTAGCCGACATGCATGTCTGAAAATTACAAAACAATTAAAGGATACATTACTATTTCCATTATAAGGTCGCACTGTTTCTTAACAGATATTATATAACTCTTATATTAAAAGAAACAAGTCAATCTACATATTAATTTCTACGTAAAGTATAATTATCTAGTAGTATGTGTAAGAGTTTATTTCAGTTAATGTTACAAAATCAACAAAATATAATAATGTTAGTTTTGATTTTTTTTTAGCGAACAAAACCCATTATACCGTCAGCAATATTAAAAGAACTAAGATTACCATTGGCATAAGTTGTTGATGGACTGTAATAAATAGTTGGAATAGATACTTTTGATATATTTCGAACAGCAGCAATACATAAGTCTTTATAACCACCATAAACAAAAAAAAATCCAATGAAATCGCCTGTACAACCACTTGTTGAAGATTTAAAATTACAATTAAATGATCTTATACAATCATTATCTATATAAACTGATTTCATTCGTGTTTGACCAATTGTTGTATCTCGATATTGAGATATTGTCCAATATTGATTTGAAATAATACGCGTTATTGAAAACCAACTTGCTATATCTGATTGTGAAGCATTAAAAATAATAAAATCAAATATAATTGTTCGATTGATAATAAAAATGATAGCTACTTGATTTGGTATATAAAGATTTTGATTCCATTGAGAAATTAATATACTAAACCAATGAGATGTTATTTGATTAATTGATATTTTCGGAATTGTTGTTAAAGTTGTTAAATCACTTGAATTTAACCATAAAAATGATTGATTATTTCCTGTAAATAATTTAAAAAATGGTATCCAAGGATTTATAATATTTGAAAATAAATTAGTCGGATTTGAAAAACGAGTTCCATTATTAATATAAACTGAATTTAATGTTCGATCAATATATATAGTTACATTTGATGTTGATGATGATGATAATTGTGAACTTTTTACTGGATATGTTGCAAATAATTGACAATAATATTGATTATTTAATGTTTTCATAACACTAATTGAAAGACAATGTGGATGATTAATACAAGAACACATACATGCATTTGATGTTGATAAATTTCTTTTTGAAAATGAACTACCTGCTGAATAACTTGTATTAATAATTTTAGCAACTTGTAATGAGTATATTTGTATAATATATATCAATAAACAATAAATAAATACAAATATTACTGTAAAATGCATGTCGTTAGATCGACAAATATTTTTCGAAAAAGAAAAATAGTTGATGATAAAAGTAGAATAATGTCAAGTGAAATAAAATAAAAAAAACGTTAATAATTTAGTAAAGTGAAAGAAAAGGGAGAGATTTTTTGATTGGTAATTGTTTAAAGAAGAACTGTGAGAAAAATAAAAATCATATATTTAAGAAAAATAATTAATATAATGTATGTACTTCGAACAAATAGGTTTTTTACAATTACATTGTACTTTTATTAAAAGAAATAGACTTCCTTTATAGTTGATTACCTTTTCAATAATAATAATGACGTCAGATTTTAAAAGTTATATTGAAGAATTTTTATTTTTTTTGTGTTATCTCATTAATTACATTTGAATAGATAAAGTTTATATCGGAACATTATACATATAAAAACTAGAGCTGGAATCGATATATATCAAACTCTTTGAACAAGTTTCATTTTATAAAGATTAATAAATTTTCGAAGTTATTTAAATTGATCTCCTGTACTTTGTCAAATAGTCAGATTATAAATCACTCAAACGGCGAATTCCAAGCAAAAATAAAAGTAAAAAATCTAGACATATTCTTTAAAAAAAATGACTGTTATTACGATAATGTTCTACAGGAAATTATTAAATGATATAAGAAATTCAAACATAAAGAGAAAAATAAGGAGCAAGTATTTAGTAAAATAAAGTAATAGAAGAATAATTACTGATAATATAAAACAATATATGCATTGACTTTTTATTATCATACCACTATTTCTAACTAATTATTTATATGAAAATTTTTTTTTACAAGATTTCTTAAATAAATATTTTTTACTAATGTTTAGATCTAGAATATAATGACATAATTAGTAATATATAGAGAAGATTGATCTTGTTGAATGGAAATTAAAGCTATAATAAATACTTTATTCCAATGGCATATAATGTCATCAACATTTATTGTTAATTAAGAACTACTAAGATATCATTCATCATGTTCTTTTATCCTTTTTTGTCAACATCTTCAACAGTATATTTTATCTATTATATGTATGTGACATAAAGAATGTTTAAAAATAAAACTTATCTTATTTTGTTTACGCCTAGTTTTTATTAAACAAATCATCTACAATAGATAGAAGTATTATTCCGACTAATAAAAAACTAAAATTTTAAAAAAAAAGTGATACAAGATCGACATTCTAAATTCTTTAATTCTCATATGAAATCATGACAGATGAATCAATATAAAATTCGTTAAGAAATATAGTAGAATAGATAACTTAAAAAGCAATCAATTATCGAGATAAAAATGCTTCATACATGAGCGATGAAGTGAGAAGACATTAAATGAAAATAACAGATTATTCAAAACTTTTTATTCAAGCATATCATATATAAATAGTTTAAAACTTCAGAAAATATGAATAGTATATGATTTCTTTATAAATATTGTATTGATAAAATTCTAAGAAAAAAATCCGATGTTTTTATCTTGTAAAATTAAAAAACAATTGTTAAGTCTGTTTACTTCGTCTCTAAACTAAAAATCGCTAAAGGCAATATTGAAGAAAAAAACCCCTTATGCTAACAAGACATATTTTTATCATGATTGTTTTCTTTCCCGCTAAGAAAATTTCTAGTTATGAATTTCCTTTACTTGATTAATCTTTTTTCTTCTGTAGTTCCCTACGGCAATATCCGGTATCTAACAACAATGATTATTATAGAATTTGAAAAAAAAAAAATTTTTTTTTTTAACAAATTATTATTGTTATTATATAGAATTTTACATATCAGGATCTTCTTCATTAATCATGAAGAAAATTTCTATAGAATACTCTAATGAATAAAAAATATATATTCAGATCTATCTAATAATGTATAAATTATTCCATTTGAAATGATCTCTATGGAACATATCATGAACAACAATGATTTCAATGAACTGAAAATATAAATGTTATAATAAAAATAAATAGGTCTTTTTTTCATTTATAAAAACTAAAAAAAGAAAAACTAGTAAACTATGTCTTTTTTTATACATTTGAAATTATATCCGGTATGAACAAATAACGTGCAAAGATTATTAATAAAATAAAAAATCTTTTTTTAGTTTTCATCTATTTTTATATAGTATCTAAAAGATTGACATTAATTATATTGTATTTGCTTTATTAGTTGTTTTATTCATTTTGATTGTCGATGTTTTATTATATTTTAAATTAAGACTAATATATATATATTTTTTTTTTTTCCTTTTTATCGAAACTGATCAAAAAATTATTTACATTAGAAAATTTATTCAATAGAGAGAAATATAGACAAGAATATAGTGTTATTATTATTATTATTGTCTGTTTTATGTTGCTATAGTGTATTATATATTTCATGCATGTTAATCATCTATAGACGTGTTCGTCTTATTAACTGACTAGATTTCATTTTATTCCTTTTCAGTAAGAGAAAATTATACTTTGTAATTATATTATTGACTAAACCTTATGTTTTCTGTGCAAAACGAATATTCGATATTTTTGATATGGGATTTTATTGTTCTATACAAATTAAATTATAATATTGAAAACTAAAAACATGCATATGTTTAATATTATAAAATAATTTTTTTTTCTCTTTATATATTACTGATTGTACAATGTAACGATCACGAAATCTAAAGGGATAAATCAAGATTATATTTTCTTTTTCTTCTTTATTCACATAAATAAATACAGATATTTATTTTCTTGTCTATGCCTTTTTCTTTTTATTCATTCTTAGATTTTTTTCAGCGATTATTTCTTTTCTTATTTAGAGTATGTAACAAAAGAAGCAGGAGAGCGAAAGAAGAAGAAAAAAAAAGGGAAAAAAATCGAGTATGATTGCTGATAGAAAAAAAAAGAGCATAAATGTATGCACTCATTGATCATTAGAATGTATTTTCAGGTATTAAATTTGATAGTATAGCAATCGATCATATTTATTTCTTAGATGATTACAACGGTTTATCAATCAAATGGATGTATTATTATTATTTAATTGAAAATATTGGTATTTATGTTTTCATTTAAGGCGATTTGTTGAAAATATTCATATATCATATTATTTTTTTATGATATAAGATGAATATGCTGTTGACAAATGTGTTGAAATGTATTAGAGAAAATGTACTCAAGGTAAAATTAATCAATGTCAGTTATAATCAGTTTAAATAACTGAAAAATTGACAAAAATAACTTGTTGATTTTTCCGAAAGAGAAAATAATGCTAAAAAATAATAGCAAGAACATAATAAAGAAATTCTAAGATAATATTTTTTTACGTTTGATCTCAGATTTCATTTGACGTTAATAATAAGAATAAGAATAGTAGTAATGAAGCAGCAATATTTAAAGGACCTTGAGTCTCAAAAAAAGATGATAATAACCGTAGCCAGTCTCATTTGTGACGAAATATGGATTCCTTTGTTTCTGTTTCTTTTTCTCTATCTGTCATGAGTGCCTTTTCTCTAGATCTCTTCCTTTATCTCTTTTCTTGCAACATTTGACATTTGATCGACGACAGCACAGAACTATCAGTACTATTTCGTCTCTTCTTGTTCTTCTTGTTCTTCTTTTTTTTTCTTCTTTCCTTAATAAACGTTCTTTTTCTCGAGCTTGTGTTCGGTCTTAGGACGGAGCGGAACGGAATAGAAAGAGGCACACAATTCCATGTAGTGCAAATGCACACATGCCGAAGAAGATGTGCCACTGACAAAAAAAAATGAAGAAGAAAAAGAAGAATGAATAGAGAAGAAAGAGAATCATGTGACTGGCCTCCTTGCCGACTAATAAGCGATAGCGACAGTTGTAAGAGTAGCAGCAAAATTTCTTTTCTTCGCGTTTTTTACATGTGTATGTTGTATATCTACGTTCCACAAAAAAATAAAACCTTACTTATCGTTTAGCATTCATTTATTTTTATCATTTGTAGATTTATTTGTTCATTTTAATTATTATTTACTTTCATCTAAGCCCAAAAATCATATGGATTTATTATATACAATGAAAATTACCTGAGTAAGTTATTATTTGAAATACATAGACATATATATTTATTATGGTTAAATCTAAAATGAAATTAAAAAAAAACGGATGAATGATACAATGGATTATTGTAAACCTATTGATCTTATTCATTTCTGATGCCAATAGCCCTTAGGCAATAATAATTCATCATGAATTGTTTGTCTAGATCATCTATATTTTTCTTTTGTTTTTCCTGATCAAACTATTATTCATAATAATCTATTTAGATTCATAATTCAAATTAAGAATATAATGCAATGTTATCTTCATTTGCTGCAGCTATATCATCATCACCATCTTCTACATATGAAACACCACCAGCTTGGTGGAAATTTAATTTTACAGCAACATCTTGTGCAGCATTAGCTGCGGCCTTTTTACCATCATCTGTTCCCTTATCACAAGATATATCATCATCTTCTAAGATTCCATCTAACGTAGTGGAGAAACGAACGAATAATATCGATCATCATTATCAGTGTGAGTAATGGTTTCTTTATTGTGTTATATGTAATTCGTAAATGCTATTCGACAGAAAGAAAAAGAAGAACGAAAAACAGAATAACTAATAGAAAAGAATAAATAAAATATTATTATTTTTTTTTCTTTCTTCACGAATCAAGCAGATAAATATTAAAAATAATGGCTACTAATGGAAGTATTATAATTTAATATTAAAAAAAATTTTTTTGTTTAATATTTAATTATTTATCTTTTTTTTTTCTAGCAGCTGGTACAAATGGTTTTATTCATGATAATGATGATCCATTACGAATCTTATTTTTTGCTGAAAGTTTTCCATCATTTACAAGTGGTATAACACGTCGATTTAAAGAAATTATACGACGTTTAGCAAAAAGAAAACATTATATACATGTTATAACTGGCTGTAAAGTATGTTTAAAAAATAAAATAAATTTCCTTTTAAATTTAAATATTTATTTTTAGAATGCTCGTTTATGGCTTGAAGGAAATGATTATTTACAAGAATATGTGACATTTTCAATATTACCATCAACTGATTTTACAAATAAAATTGATTGTGCATGTCCATTTTTATTTCCTAATGTAAAATGAAGAAATTTTGTTTTTTAAAATGTCTCTTTTTTTTTAAATATATAGCCTGCTATTTATTTTTCAATTCGACGTTTTTCACCAAATGTTATTCATATTGTTGAACAAACTCCAGCTGCTATGCTTTGTGGTGCATTTGCTAAATCATTAAATATTCCTATTGTTTGGTCTTCACATACAAATATTGATTTTTATTTATCAACATATATACGTTATCATGCTATTAAATTATCAAGACGTGTTTATCAATATATACGTTTAAAACATTTAATTTATTCATCAATTAATTTGACAGTTAGTCAAGATTTTGCTGATTATATGGAATATACAGGTATACCTCGTCCAGTTTTAGTATGGAAAACTGGTGTTGATTCAGAATTATTTAATCCAACACGACGTTCATTATCAATGCGTTATCGTATGTTTGGTCCATTAAATAATTTTACTCATGAACAAATGGATTCTACAACATTATTTCTTTGTGTTGGACGAATATCACCAGAAAAAAATTTTGAATTTTTATCACTTTTATTAGAACGTATACCAAATAAAACATTTTTATGTATTATTGGTGATGGGCCGTATCGTCATACTCTTGAACCATTATTTCCAATAGATCGAGTTTATTTTTTTGGTTATCTTGGTGGAGAAGAATTAGCAAGTGCTTATGCTAGTGCGGATTATTTTATATATGCATCTGTTAGTGAAACATTTGGACAAGTTTATTTAGAAGCTATGGCAAGTGGTACACCAGTTATAGCTGCTGAAGGTGGACAATTAAAAGAATTTTTTGTTAATGGTGAACATGGATATTTATGGGAGCCAGATAATATAGATTCAGCTGAACAAGCTGTATGTTTAGCAATGAAAAATCGTAATTATTTATCTATTAAAGCTCGACAACAAGCTTTAAAACATTCATGGGATTCAGCTGCTGAACAATTAAATAATATTTATTATGATGCTATAAAAAAACCTGAAAAAACTTTTATAGAAAAAAATTTTTTTAAAATATGTTTTCGTTTATTTTATTATGGATTTATTTGGTTTATATGTATATTATTAGCATTATTTTTAATGGCACCCTTTGTTAAAGTTTCATCACCAAGAACCACTACAACACAAAATAAAACTTCATGTCCAAATAAACAACAGATAAATTTAATAAAGAAAAAATGTTTTTCATCTTGATAGATATTTATTTATTTAATTTTTTTCTTTTTTTTTTTTCATCTTTGGTTGTTGTCTCTCAGGATTAGGATAACATTCGTTGAATAATAGGACGTTTTTTCTTTTTTAATCAGTCATTTTCTTCTTATTATTGTTATATTTTTTTGTTCTTGACTTCTTATCCCTACTTATTTTTTGTCTTATGACAGTGAAATTCTCCTGAATCTCATTATTTCATCTTAATTGTTCTTCTTGTGATACGTCGTCTATTTTGAGATAATAGAGAAAAAAAAAGAGAAAAATATACTCAAATACATATGACGTATTTTGTTTTCGATTGTAAACAAAAGATTTTATTAGTTTTTTTCTTTGTTTCTTATTATAATATATCTATGAACTTCTTTTTCTTTTGTATAACTCGCTAATATTACTTTACTATATGAATGTATGTTTACATCTTGAATATTTTTTTTTTCTTTTGACAAACAGAAAGAAGAATTAAGTATTCGAAAATCTTATTTAATAAGTAGTTAAAAGGGTAATATGTATATATAAATTTAATTATTAAAACAGATAAAAAAAAAATTATAGTCTTTTATAGACTACTAAATATAGGATGAATAATTCATGATATTGAAATGATTAGTTTTATTTCTTTTTTTTTTTTTCAACATAAAATATAGGTCATTGTGATTTATTGACAATAAATTTAACAACAGTCAAAAGATTGACTTGATTATTAATAGTGAATCTCGACAGATGAATAAAGGAATCAGTAAGAGAGTCAGATTTTTTTTTTAAGTAAGTCAATATTATTACTATAATACAGTTTAATTAACATTTAATCTCAGATTAGTTCAATAATAAATTCGAAAAAGTAAATATATTGAATTTATATGATGATAATAATAAAACAAATCAACTAATAAATATATTATTAAAGATGATTATTCAATCTATTTTTAACTTTATATTAAAAACAATTCAACTAAATATATATAATCGTGACATGTCATATTCAAAATTGAATTGAAAGGATGACATTTTTAAGTATATAAATATTCAGTGATTAAATCATATTGTTTTGTATATCAATTAAATATATGATTTTAATTCAAATTTATATTCTTTTGTTTTAATAAATATTATTTTAAATGTTTATTTTTATCAGATAAAATAGTTACACTTTTGTTAATTGATAAATTGTCAAATATTATAAAAAAAAAAACAGATGTATGTATATCTTGAATATACATCCGGTTGACATGATTTAATTAGATAAATACTATTTTTTATTTCCTATCCAAATGTCTAAAAGTTTTATGCTTTTTTTTTGAAAATCGTTATCAATATTCTGGTGACAAAATTTTTTTTTCTTATCTTCAAAAGTTAATTGATTATCAAAAGAAAAAAAAATAATCTGTTATTAATTAACTCAAATTCGTTAAGTTTCTATAATTTCTTTTCTTTTGTTTATTGAATAAATGTTTTTTTTAATACAAAACATAATTGATCAAATAGAAACAATATCATTCAGGAATAATTATTCTACCACCAACTGAGATGAAAGTATACAATTTAGACAACAGATGCTCTTATTTCAGTTGATTATTATATATACCTATATAAACAATAATTGTTTTGACATTTTCTAATCTTTAACAATACATTGAAATATTCTTTTAAAGTATATTTTATAGAAAAGAATAACAATGATTATTACTCCCATGTGTATAGTATTTGAATGTCGTCTTGTCAACCTGCTGTTTTTCTTACGCCATCATCATAATCAAACAAGAGCACAAACATATGTGTATACGATGTACATATCTCTTTCTTGTCTTATATATTGAGCTCTGAACAAATGCTGATGATGTTATGCCAAACTCATTAAAACAGAATGAAAGAAAGAAAGAACGAACGTATGTCTATTTATTCTTTAATAATCAACATTTGTCCCTCCGGCATTTGACCATCACGATTAGTAACTAAAGCAAGCACTTTTACTTTGCTTCACCTGTTCTTCCGTTTGAGAAGAGTAAATATATATATGGTTAATCGAGAGTTTATTGAACAATCATTTTTCTAGAAAGGTCGGATTTTTGCATGATTAACTCAAATAATGCCATTGGCTGTGATATGAAGCAAGAGAGAAATACAAACTTTGTTTTGTTATCAACGACAAATAATTTATATAGAATTGTTCTGCACACATACACAAATTATTGAAAGCAAAAAATATATATAGACATTCAAACACGAAACAACAAATCTACGCATACACATTCACACAAACACACATATACCCATATAAAAAAAAAAGAAGAAAACGAGAAAGTATACAACAACTCGACTGTTACTTGCCCCAAAAAAAAGAGGAAAGAAATCTTCATCTCGTTTTGATTATATCTGACAGTAAAATTTCATTTACAAAAATGTTTTTCAACTCTTTTAATACAACGTTTGCATCGTACTTCGCAACACCAATGAAATTGACACTCACAATCTTCTTCAACTGTACTTATTATTGTTTCATAACCACGATCACAACATAATACTGAACAAGAACCTGGTTCATTCATTGTTAAATTACATTCACGTCCTTGAGTACCTAATGAACCAAGACGAAGATTTTTTTCACAAAATGACGGCGAATTATGAATATAAATAAGATCAGTTGTATTAAATAATTTCATTGAATTTTTACGTGGTTTAAGTAAACCTAAACGACGATTAAGTCGTACTTGTGTTGCACTTGCATATTTAGTACGTAATTCTGAACCAATAAGACGAAAATCGGGTAATGTACGCCAACAAACACGTAATGTACATGAACCACTAACACCATGACATTTACATGTTAATTGAACATTTCGTTCAACAGCCTAGAAGAATAAATCTTTTGTTTTTTTTTTTAAACAACAATTCTCAATCATACTTGTCTGCCAGCTTCGTTATTATGTAAATTAACCATACGTACAATACGACGACGAGTAACAAATGATTCTTGTCCATCAATAAATGATGTACTAACATTTCGACCAAATTTTAAATCATCTGAACAACCACCCCATTCAAATCCATCATTTGATTGTGGTGATGGTGGTGATGATGTTGATGGAAATAGTGAAATACTCATTGTAGGCATTGTACTTGTTTGATATTTTAACATAGCTCGTGTACGTATTGATGTTGATGAAGGTGGTTGACTTTTATCACAACCACATTCTGTTAATTCACCTTTTGCACATGCTTTTGCAATACTATGCATAACTGAAGCTGATGTAAGTGCATAGATAAAAGCTGTTTCCGGTGTTTCTGAAACAAAAAAACAAAAGATCGTTGTGAGAAAGTGAAAGGTGACACTTGACGGCGTCAGTTTAATTGTCCTTCTCGCTTGATTACATCCAATTATAATAGAACAAGAGAGCTTATTTTTCCTTAGGTGTCCTAATTATTTCTTCCTTCAATATACAATAATGTATTTAATGACTGACATATTGTTGATGGAAGAAAAATGAAAGATCATGGTTATTATAGCTTATAAAACTTACTTCTTAATACAAGTTTTCCAAATATGTCTGATTGATTAAATATTGAACAATTCCAACGTTGATTACGAAATTGATATTGACATTCATCAATAGCTTGACGTAATGAACGACTTATAATAGAGAAAATTTTTGGATTTGTTTGACAATAATACCGTTGTTCAAGAGTTAAAAATGTTAATGAAGAACAAAATGATTCTTGATCGTTTTGAGTTGATGATGATAGTTGAAATGAAGGTAAACCAAGAGACCTTTAATAGAATAGATAAATATCATGCCTTCAAGGGTATCATTATTTTTAATTATTAAAGAAAAATACCGCTAATGTTCTTAACCTGTTCTCATATACAATATAAAATCGTTTTTCTTTCGGTCACTATCTATCTATTAAAAAAAAAAATAAATATTTACCACCAAAGGGCAGACACAGTTTGAATAATAGTAATAAAAATAAAAATAAATTGTTGTTGTTGGAGAAGATACATATTATATTACGTTGTGTAAGTGATTATATTTGAATTAGGAGTATAAGTATGTTTATATATATATTTAAGAGAACAAAACGGGAAGAGAGACGAGACAAATTGACGCTTTACTACTATTACGATTACTCTCGTCTTGCGTTCGTCGTTGTCGAGAATACAATAATGATGACAGGCAGACTTGTGTGCAGTGTTTATGTATGTATGTATCGATCAAACTTTAGTGTGACGATAGAAGGAGGAGAAGAAGAAGAAGAAGAAGCAGAAGCGAACATTTCTCTCCTTTTCTACCCTTTACGACAAGAGAGAGAAAGCCAGCCTATGGACAGATATTTTCTCTCTTTTATGACGAAAAAAAGAAAACGAGAAGAGAAGAGAGAGAAAGACGAAGAGAGAGAGAGAGCAAGGTGAAAGTGATATAGCCTCAATTAGAGGTGTGTATATACATTGTTTCTTTAAAAGAAAATTGTTGATTGGCTTTCTAGAATTTTAGTTTTATAATAAAGTAGTCAACAGTAAAATACGAGGAAATGCAATGATGGAGTGAACATCCGGCGTCCGATCAAACTTTTATATGCAAGTTCTCACTCAATGTAAAGCACTTGAAACTGTTTGCTTACTGATCGCATATTCATATTTCCGATTCTCTTTTTTACTCCTGTCGAAACTCACTGAACTGTCAAGAGCAAGTAAAAGAGATTGAAATGAGAGTACAAAGAATATTGCAATACCTGAAAATGCAAAAGAGAGAAAAAAAAGAAAAGAACTTGAATTACTGATTTCTTTTTTTTATTATAAAAGAAATATGTCTATTTATTTATTATATTTTATTTTTCAATCATTTTGAATTGATCATCGAACAACTTTAATCTTTTTTGCATGGTCGGTACTCAAATTATCTTGTTAATCGTCATTCTATATGAACATCCCATTGCATACATCATCAAAGCGAAAATATTGAAAGAAAGGGTCTCATGCTGTCGAGTTATTAAATTGCTCCATTGGATGAAACGTATTATGTGAAGATTGTATGTGAATGTGCACACATAAGCATGTCTGCTCAATATCACCATAATCATAATCATCATCATCATCATCATCATTGCATCTGTCCTCTTTCTCCATTTCTTCGTCAATGAGTTTTCGAAAATTTCAACAGCTGTCTTGCTTGGAGTGAATATGTTAGATCATCATTTAACGTGATTTTTTTGGCACCAAACAATATAAACGAGAGACCGAAATGTTGTTAATATATGCATATGTCGAGGCATTACAATGTTCATATAAGAATATAGTAAAATATGCATATAAAAAAAAGAAGAAGAAGAAGAAAAAGGAACGGCAAACGTGTGAATAAATCCTTTGAGCACAATTTATACACGCTACTACCAGCTTGAATATAAAAAAAATTGTTTTCTATCACCTTTATTCTATTGATCAATCTAGAATGTGGGAAAAGATTAGTTAGCAGATGAACGTCAAATATTTTTTCTTGTCTTTATATAATTGATCAATATCGTACGTAATCAGCTTAGTATAACTATGTAATTTAATAGAGATAACATCATAATGTAAATATGTTATTGTTAGGAAAAACAAACTAAAATATAGATTAAGATTTTTTTCTTTGTATATATAATCTGAACGATAGAAGGTGAATTACTGAACAAATTGATAAAGGTCTATTTAACTTAGATTTTCATTTATTTCTATTCTTAAATTATTCAAAAGAGAAATGAATTCGATTCACTATGTATATTGATCATAATCGTTTTTTGATTTAATTCACGCTTTTTTTTTCATGTGTTATACTATTTAATGATTAAATAATCCATTGCATATTCAATGAGTTCTTTCATTTAATTCAGTAAGATGTTAAAAAGAACAAGAAAAGAAATGTTCGAATATAGATCAATGTTAAATTATAATATTAATGAATAAAAAAGAACTCAAAAAAACGAAGAAGAAGAAGAAGAAAGTTCAAATTCTCTAATCAAAGATTGATATGATTATTTGATTTATATTTACCTTTTATTATACGAACGAATATATTGATATTGACGTATTCTATAATCGAAAATATTGATCGATCGTTTTGATCGCATACAAGATTAATTGAAAGGTAGATCGATTGTCTCCAAATATTGATAACATTTAATTATATACATAAAACAAATCACATCAGATATTTTATATAAAGAAAAGATTTGAATTTTTGATCTCAACTCTTAAGATTTCAGTATTATTGTTGTATCTATAATTATATTAAGATTAACTGATATTTAACAATAGAATAATGTATATTTGTTAGAAATACAAATTTCATAATTACAATTATTATTTTTAAATAAATAATATATCTCCAGTAAACAGCGTCATCTGTCCTTATTTTTATAAAATCATTTTTCTAATTGATTACTCAAATGTGTGTCACGGATTTCGTAATAATTTTTTCTTAGCTAATAACTCGAACATTGTCTGTTCTATTACCTATATAAGAAATCGTCCTTGATTGATAAAAATTCGACAGACGAATGTTGGTTAATACGTGATATGTATTAAAAATATCTTATTAATAATAATAATGAGAAGGAATTAGAAAAATGTTTAAACTTCGGTCAATTATTTAAACGATCATTAGTACTTGAACAAGGTAAAACTAATACATTAAAAATCCTATAACAATAACTATCATCTTAATATAAAAAAAATACTAACTCAAGAAAATGATATTTATTTGATTTTTTACATATATTTTAATTATTTTAGATTAAAATAACAAAATGAATGCCGATCATCGAGTCATTGCATTAATTGATATGGATTGTTTTTATGTACAAGTTGAACAAAGACTTCAACCTGAATTTCTTGGTAAACCATGTGGTGTAGCACAATATTATACATGGAAAGGAGGTGGGTAAGTATAATAAATTTAAAATAAACTTTTGTTTTGATAAAAAAAAATCATATTTTTTAGTTTAATTGCGGTTAATTATGAAGCTCGAAATTTTGGTGTTAAACGAGGTAAATAAACTATTTTTATATGATGAATAATAATATACTTATTTGATATAGGTATGCGAGGTGAACAAGCAAAAGAACTTTGTCCAGATTTTCATGTATTTCATGTTCAAGAAGTTAATGGAAAAGCAAATTTAACTAGGTAAAAGATATGATATTTAAAAAAAAAGAAAAATTCAAATCAATATTTTTATTTTTAAAGATATCGAGATGCTAGTGCTGATGTATTTCGTGTACTCAATGCAAATTTTAAACTTGTTGAAAAAGCAAGTATTGATGAAGCTTATCTTGATTTAACTGAAGATATTCAAAAATTAAAAGAAAAAAATTTTCAATTAACAATAAATGATTTTCCAACAACACATTTAGCTGGTTTTACAACTAAAACAGAAGATGAACGAATTGAAATAATTAATAAATGGTTAAATGATTGTCAATCAGATGATGAAAAAAGAAATTTTGATCTTTTACTTGGTGCTTATCTTGTTGAAGATATTCGAAAAAAAATTAAAGAACAAACAGGATTTTTTTGTTCAGCTGGTATTGCACGAAATAAAGTAAAGAATATTTTATTTTGAAAATAAAAAAAAAAATTTGTTTTTTTTTTGTATTAGATTTTAGCTAAATTATGTTGTGGATTTAATAAACCAAAAAAACAAACTATTTTTACACAATCAGATATTGATCATGTATTTGATAAAACACCAGTACAAAAAATGTAAATAAATTTTTGTTTTTTTTTTTCTAATGAAAATTTTAATTTTTTTCTTCTATCTTTAGTCAAGGTTTAGGTGGTAAAGCAGGTGAACGTGTTACAGAATTATTTCAAGTTGAATATATAGGACAATTAAGAAAATATTCATTAGATGCACTTCAAACATCTATGGGTGAAAAAGATGGATGTTGGTTATATAATTTAGTTCGTGGAATTGAAACAACACCTGTTAATAGTAGAAATTTGTATAAATCAATTTCAGCAAGCAAAAATTTTCCCGGTAAAACATCTTTAGATACTATGGAAAAAGTATGTAATAGATTAAAATAAATATAAATAAATAAAAATTTTTGCTTTTAGGTTCGTACCTGGTGTCATAATTTATCAGAAGAAGTTTTTAATCGATTGGAAAAAGATCGTACGGAAGTAAGAAATTATTAAAGAAAAGTTTTATATTTCTAATTGAAAAATGAATGATCATCTTCATGAGTTTTAGAATAAATTATCTTAAAAGAAATTTTACAGTTATATTGAATATCTTAAGCTATCTTTTACATAATAAATCTTTGTCTAATTCTCTATTATTTATTAATTTAAACTATCTTACCCATTTTCAACTTGTATTATTTTGAAGGGTATATAGACGGCTAAATGCATCACTAACTCTGACAATATTTATGCTTAGATTTCCACCATTTCATACAAATGTCATTTGTATACAGCACTAAATTCATCATGTATCTGTATATATTGTAGTGAGTGACATTAGTATACAATAAATAATAGTATTAGTTTATCTCATGTAAACATGATGAATATGATAATAGAGTCAGTAACATTTAAATATATCAGTATTTTCCAGAATTAAAGTCATTATAATGATGTAATAGAAACTGAAGGTGATTATATCCTCAATTCGAAATATAATTACTTTCGATTGTATATAGACGTTATATTTGTCAGGCAATTACATCAACCTCTATATTCAAGGACTTTTAGCATAATTTCTATAAGTTTAAAAATCATCAAACTTAAATATTCTTTATTATACAGAAGTTACCATTCATACCTCTCACTATTATATGTTTACTTTCATAATTGAATTATTTTCTTTTATTAGAATAAACGTCGTGCTAAACTATTAACAGTAACATGTACATTAATCACGAACGAAACAATAGGTCGTTCATGTCCTATAAATGAATATTCTATTGATCGTTTTGCTACTGATGCTTGTCGAATATTAAAACAATATAATAAAAGTTCTTCAATATCAAATAATTATTCACCAGCTATTATTAATCTTGGTATAAGTGCTGGAAAATTTCTTGATAGTATTAATACAAAATCTATTACTGATTTATTTTCTAAACAAACAAATAAAACAGATATAATAACATCAACTGAAAATACAATTAATTGCCAAGAAGAAGAAGACGAAGATGAAGACCAACAACAACATAGTGATACCGAAGAAACAATTATAAAAAAACCAACCACAATTACATTATCAAATCAAGGTGATTTTTTTCAAAAATTTCAAAAAAATGATCAACAAATTAAAACTTCTTCAATAATTGAAATAAAATCAACATCATCAATACCATCATTTTTTTCTCGTTATACAACAAATGAAAATATTCCAAATACTTCATCTAATGAATTCGATGATCGATATATAACATGTACAAAATGTAAGAAATCTATTTTAGTATGGAATATGCCTGAACATGAAGATTTTCATTATGCACGTGAATTACAAATGGAAGAAAATAAAAATAATACTATAATACCAACAATAATAAAACCATCAAAATCAATAAAACGTAAAAATGATAAAAAACAAATTAATAATCAAACACTTGATGGATTTATAAATAAAAAACCGAAAAATGAATAGTTTCTGTGCTTGTATTATATTCATGCATATGTTTAGATTTGTGAAAAAATTGTAAAGTTTATTAAAATGTTTCTTTCTTTTTTTTTTCTTCTAGATTTTCTATAATTCTATGTATCCAACAATATATACTCGTTATTTTTTTAATTTTAACAATGTCAAAAACAATTTTGGATTTACCCGATGATGTTTTAGTAGAATTATTTTCTCGATATATATCCACAAAGGATTTATGTCGAGTAGAACAAGTATGTCGAAGATTTTATAACATACTTTATGATTATACAATACCATGGAAAAAAGCACTTGGACGATTAACAAATGTATCATCGTCACAATTGAAAAATGCAGCTGGATGTCCATCACTTGAGGTAAAATAATTTTAAACATTTATACTATCATTCACTATTCAAACAAAAAATTCTTATTCGATATTATAATCATACTTAGAGAGATATGGTATATATAGAAATTGAATATTATAGAGAGTAGATACATACACATACATCCAAAGTATCGATAGAGTTTATAGAGATGATGTTAAGTCTATCAGCATTGTTTGTGCAATAATCAAAACTACATGAATCCGTTCGCATTATATTTATAGTAGATAAATTCATATTTTTGGTAGAAATTATCAATCTATCCTCAAAGATTTGGAATATTCATCAATACTAAATTCATTGATATCTATCGTTTCAAAATCGACTTGACAGTTGAGAAAATGTTTTTCGTTAGTATTAGGTAATTTTCTTCATAAAATAATGAACATCTTTCATTATTTTTGATTTATATTGATAATAAATTAAAGAATTAATTTTCTATTATAGAATGTTTGTCATCAACCTTTAACTCTATCCCATCCATTTCATCTTCCAACTGATTATCAATATGAAATTTTATTTGATCGTTCAAATGATTTTCCTTATTTACTTCAAACAGCTCATTATCAACCATCCAATACTTTTAATCCTTGTTCAAAACCTGATTGTGATGTAAGTCGTCTTACTAATAATTATCGTTATTTAACATCATTATCATCTTATTGGAATGAACCAAATCATTATAGTAATAATACATTAATAAGATTTATTCGCCGTGCTCAAACATCTTTAATGCAATATGATGAACATAATCATCAGTTATGGTTTACACATGATTATACATTACGTTGTTTAAATTTTGAGACAAATAATATTGATTATTCATATGAATTTAATCATGATGACATACTTTGTTATAAAGTTTATAATGATTATTTAATTTGTATAGCTAATGGAAATTTATTAAGAATAATATGTCGACAAACCAACGATATTTATCCATGTCATAATGATCCATATTTTCAGTCAATAACCGGTGAACGTGATGATATACTTTCATTAGATATTTATTCCAATGATAAAGAAAGATATTTAATATTAAATGGTTCACGTGATCATACAGTATCGAGTAAGTTAAAAGAAAAAAAATTTTTCTTTTTTTTTCTAAAATTTTTTTATTTGTAAGTGCGAACTTTTGATATGTCTACACATATGAATCAACTTATATGGCGTACAAAAGTTGATGATCGTGTTTTATGTAGTCGTTTTACACATGATGGACAATATTTTCTTATTGGTACAGGTGGTACATCAAGTCTTTATCCATTAGTATTATTTAATACAGAAAAAGCTCAACCAATTCATGTATATATTTATTTCTTAAATAAAATTTTAAAAATTTTATTTTATTTTATTCTTTTTTAGCTTTATAATGCTAATTATCGTCTTGGTGCTGGTATTCGTTGTATTGAATGGGCATCATCAAATGTATTTATTGCTGCCGGTTTTGATAATCAATATAAAGAATTTGATATACGTACAGGAATATGTCATTATACATTTAATGATCCATTTGGTAATGATTATTGTTCATTAGCTGTATCTGTTGATAATAATAATGTATCAAATGGAATAATTCTTGGTGGAAATCATCATTCAACTGTTCGTCTTGTCAATCGAAAACAACGTCAATTACAACAAATTTTTTTTGTTTCAAAACAAGCTAGTCCAGTACATAGCTTAGCAGTTACATCAGAATATCTATTTGCATCTGTTGATCGATCAATTGTTGCATTAGATTTTACGGGACGTAATAGACATTTTCGACAAATTAATCGAAGGTTTTAAAAAAAATTTAATTTGCGATTAGGAACATTTTTTTATTTGAAATATTTTTTTTTCTGGTGATTAATAAAATCAACTTTTGCATATTTTTAAAAAATGTATATAAGACTAAATTGTATTTTTTTGGTAAGATTGACGTGAAAAACTGAAAGTAAGAGCAAACAGCTTTTGAATAGCACGTCTGGGTACACTCTATACTGGTATTATACAGCAAAAGTTTTCCGACACTTTACTAAATATTAGGTGAAATACACTAAGCTTCAGTATAAAAATATCATGATTTTATACAAAAAACAGCAGTAACTCAGTGTAATAAAAATTCTTTGTGATTCGATATTAATATTTAGAATATAAGTAGAATAACTTTGCGCACTAAGACGAGTCGAATAGTATGGAATAATACTAGAGACTTGCGGGACAAACATTTTTATTGTCCCGAAAAATTCCGTTTGTCTCGTTAACTGATAGGAATATAGAAATGTTGTTTTATGAAAGATGAATACGTCTTTTCTATACTATCAATAGATAACACGGATTCATATAGATAATTATTAGATGAACTAGCTAGCTTTTTATGTATACAGTTGGCAGCACAATATCGATCAAGGAATACCTGTGAGCCTAGATCAAATTATTAATTTGTTTATTACCAAATGAAATATTGAAACATTAATGAACATTTAGTTGGTTGTGGCCGAAGTGTAAGAAAAAAGAAGTTATTTTTTTGGGGTATAACTGCATTTTAAACGCTCTTATCCTCATGCACACACTAATTGATGCACAGAATATGCTAATTAAAGGAGACGATTTGTTTAAGTTATAGTAGCAGTGAAAAATCTGAGAAAAATGATTAACTTTGAAAGCATCTGGCGATGGGTTTTTTCTCCGTTTTTCTATTATACAGGATGATTCGTACATAGTTTTACAATAAAAAATTGAATATCTTCGCTCTATTTCAGTCAAATGGTCTGATTTTTTTTATCAATGATAGAGGGTCATTCAAAATTTTTCTCATCAGAAAACCTAAGTTGAGCTAATATTATAGCTTCAACAAGAAAATGTGGTCTTATACGGACTTTCAGGAAGAGTTCGATACATTGGACGCTCGAAATCTGACATGGGAACGAAAATCATTAAAACTTCATTCTGTTCTACCTAATTAATCTAAAATCTTCCGTAAGTGCAAAGGAATGTTCACCGTTGAGTTTATTTAGATATGATAACCTAGGCTACTATCCTAAATTCTGACGAGGGAATCTTACCAACTGTCAAATCACTTTTTAGATAAAACCTAGTGTGTTCCAGGTTATTGACTATGCTGATTCCGAATATGAGCATGAAAAATCCCCCTTGGACTTTCTTTTCAGACTTATTGGCATTTTACTTGAAATTTAGCCAATGGAATGGTATATAGCAATAAATCCAATGAGGATATTTTGAGCTGAAATTTTCAGGGTATTCTACTTATAAGTAGATCTTTTTGTAGATGAAATCTCAGATCAAAATATCTTCATTGGATTTATTGCTATATACTATCCCATTAGCTAAATATCCAGTAAAATGCCAATAAGTCTGAAAAGAAGGCCCAAGGAGATTTTTCATGCTCATATTTGGAATCAGCACAGCCAATAATCTGGAACACATCAGGTTTTATCTAAAAAGTGATTTGACAGTTGAGATGGTTCCCTCGTAAGAACATTTCTAGCAACTAATTATCTTCAATTAAGACATTCAAAAAATGTTGTAGTTTTTCCACAAAAAAAAAGAATATTGACCACCTTCAAATGAAATATCTGGATCGGGTTTATATGGCAAACATCTAAAGACAAAATAATTTATTCTCTATTTTAATAAATTCTTGTTTTTCTTAAGACGCTGGATTTATTGCTATCTAGCATGAAGGTTGAATATTAAACACATCAAATGAGATTCCCTGTGAATATGATTCTCAAGAAGATCCACCAAAAATGAATCGATCAATAACTTGAGATGATATTAATCAAGTTGTAACGGGAGTTAGGGAACGGGATTGTCTTAGAAGTTTATCAAATATTCATTTAGTGTTTATGCAGATAAACTATAGTACTTTGGCGTGAAATTCATAATAAGGATCTGTCTAGTTAATTGTGTCTCCTGCAATGGTGTTTTTTTCTTCTTATTTTATAACCATACTTTGATGGTTATTAGAGGACACTACAAACTATGGAACTGTATAATAGTATCAACTAGTCATTGGATTGGCTTTGTAAGGAAAGTAAACAAATATGTATGTGTAAAAAAAGTGTGACATAAATTTTATCAATTGTTTCAGTTTAATTATTTCACGTAGATAATCAGTTATTTTACAATCAAAAGTGAGACGTTTGATAATTGTCAACTATTCTACTAACTAATAGACGAACCACTGCTTGAAATGTTCCTGTTTAATAATCATTTTTTCAATGTTATCGACGACATTCACAGTGAGACCTGAGTCTTTGTCTTCATCTTCTTCTTTTTCGACTGCTTACTTTTTGAAATAATGTTAACTTCAGGTAGAAACCGGCTCTTCAAACCCATAGCCACAATACATGATAAATAAATATCTTTTTGTCGTATAGAAACCAGTGAAAGACTAGAATATTCTCAAAAACTGGCTGGCAAATTTTATCAGTCAGCTAATTACCTGGTTTTTCTCACAGACAGTCTGCGTTCGAGTGTCTGGGAAATTTTTTTGCCCCTCCCACCCTAAAAAATTATCGAGAGCCTTGTCGAAGTACTATAGACACTTTGAAAGAAAACATTCGTGCATGTGCTACGACAAAATCAATGACATTGGATGAAAAACATGATGAGAAGAAAAATTGAGTCATATCAAGAAAAGAGCAATATTCAAGTGATAGAGAGAAAAGAAAAGATACATATGTTGTATCTCTCATCTATACGACAGAGGAAAGAAAAAAAGAGAAATGCAACTTAAATGAATCATACTGTAACATCAATCGTATTGTATTTGATTTGTTATTACATAATAGCTGTAATGAAGTCATGTAGAATTTAGATCGGAGAAATTTAAAATATCAATTAAAAAAAAGCATATAACATTAAAAAAATTTGAATTGCAAGATCCTATATTAATAAAGTTCCCGAAGGAAAAATTTAATTCTTATAAAATGAATAAGATTTGATTTTTAATGAATAAAGAAATTATACATCTCAAGGAACAAACTTGGTGTTAATTTTTGCTTGTCAATTTTTACTGGTATAAGGGCGATAAGAATCATTCATAGAAACGAGAATACAAGAAAAATAAAATGAAATTTGTATTAATGAATAAGACAAATGACGATTTTATTAATAGTTATTTTGATGGAAATTAAACAGAGTTTACATATGAATATCTATATGTAGAACAAGATGAATTGTAAGAAGAGATTTTTTATACGCTATTAAACAATCTAAATCTGATAGCATTCGTTTAAGTCTAAAAAAATCATTGATTCTTGTTTGATAAGTATTATTTTTTACTTTCTTAATGTACCTATACTGTCTATGTAAACAGCACTACACATTGCACGCATAACCATGTGCATTGATACAATAAAGAGAGGAGAGATGGAGAAAAAAAAGGCATTGACATGGCCCTTGATGTAGAATCTTTTTTAAAATGATTTGTCGAGCACTTGAGCATACTCCTCTATGAATATTTCATCATGTATTCAGTCTTTACACTCTTTCTAATGATGTCATTTTTATCGGTGCTGTACAACATCAAAAACTTCGAACTTATTGATACATAGTCTATTTCCATAGATTGTTTCAATGTTTTTCGCCAACAAGAGCTATAGTCAATCAATTGCTTTTTTCGTTCTTCACTTTTTATTCACACAATTGTCGTATTTTTCATAACAACATACTCAGTACTAAAAGAAAAGAGACCTTACCTTATAATAAGAAAATAAGAGAAATAAACATAAATAGAGGGAGAGAGAAAGAAAGAACAAAAGAAATATCTAAAAAGGAAGTAGATATACTATAAAAGATAGCACTTTAAAGCATACTATCACTAGTACTAATATTTTCTTAATCATTTCAAATTGTATAGTGTTCACACATCGAAATTATGAACAAGCAAAAATCAACAACAACCAACAAAACTAGTGAGGCACAAAAAATAAATGAAATATCTGCAGTGTCAAGAGATATAATCGAACATCGACGAAACAACGTTAAAATGGTGCAAAATGTCCTTCTTGTTTGGTTGGACGATAAAATCGACGAAGAAAATAATGCAGATTGCCGCAACACAATGGTGCAACTGCGTCGTGTGGTGAATGTCATCAATACATTCATCGATGTCAATGAATGTATTGAATTTCTTAAAAGTAATACTAATGAAAAGGTATGTATGATTGTATCTGGTTCATTTGGCCAACGTATTATGCCTTCTATTCATAATATGCCACAAGTGGATTCAATTTTTATCTTTTGTGCTAGCGAAATATATCACAAACAATGGACTAAAGAATGGTCAAAAATTAAGGGTGTATTCACAAATATTTCGATCATTTGTCAAGCTCTCAAAGAAGCGGCTCATCAATGTGAGCGAAACTCTATGTCCATTAGCATCACAGCGACAAGTGGTAATGGAACCAATAAAAAGTTGGATCAGTTAGATCCAGCATTTATGTATACGCAAATCTTTAAAGAAATTTTATTATCCATCAAATTCGAACAACAACATTTTAAAGAATTTATTAATTATTGTTCTGAACAGTTCGTCGAGATTGAAAATAACTTGACAACTGTCGAGGAATTGAAAAGAACATATGATAAAAAAACACCGATTTGGTGGTACACACGCGAATGCTTCTTATATCCAATGCTCAATCGTGGTCTTCGAACAATGGATGGAGATATTATGATTAAAATGGGGTTCTTTATTAGTGATTTGCTCTGTCAGATTAAACAATTACATCAGAAACAATTTGGTCACGAGCACGATGGTACAACTTTCACCGTTTTTCGCGGTCAGGCTCTATCCAAGGTAGATTTCGATCATCTGATGAATACCAAGGGTGGTCTAATATCTTTCAATAACTTTTTATCTACCAGCAAAGATTATAAGGTATCTCTGTCTTATGCTCGCCACACTCTTACTAATCCAGAATTGGTAGGTATTCTTTTTGTCATGACGATTGATCCATCTAAATCAACAACTCCCTTTGCCTCAGTTAATGGTATCAGCTATTTTCCAGCAGAAAATGAAATTTTATTTTCAATGCACTCAGTATTTCGTATTGGTGATATCAATCCATTGGATAACAATACTTCTCTTTTCCAAGTGAATTTGACTCTTACCAGTGATAATGACGAAGATCTTTGTCTTCTAACTGAAGGCATACGAAACGACACTTTTCCCGAATTAGAAGGTTGGTACCGACTCGGTGAATTACTTCTTAAAATGGGTCAACCTAAGAAAGCTGAAGAAGTTTATAAAGTTCTTCTTGATCAAACAATGGATGAAAGCGAGAGAGGACACGTTTACAATCGACTAGGATTAGTCAAAGATCATCAGAAGGAATACGATGAGGCAATAATATTCTATGAAGATTCACTTAAAATTTACAAAAAAACTCTTCCACAAAATCATCTTAGTTTTGCTGCGTCCTACAACAATATTGGTAATGTGTATTACAGCATGTGTCAACACTCGAAAGCACTTTCATATCACAAAAAAGCCATAGAAATTCGGAAACAATCACTTCCTTCTAATGATCCTGATTTGGCTGCATCCTACAATAACGTCGGCTTAGTGTATAACAGCATGCGTGAATATTCGAAAGCACTTTCGTATTACGAAAAAGCTCTTAAAATTAAACAAAAATCACTTCTTCCGAATCATCCCGATTTGGCTATATCCTACAACAATATCGGTTTAGTATATGACAACATGCGTGAATACTCGAAAGCACTTTCGTCTTACAAAAAGGCACTTGAAATTCAACAAATATCACTTCCTACGAGTCATCCTGGTTTGGCTATATCCTACAAAAACATCGGTTTGGTGTATTATAACTTGGGTAAATACTCGGAAGCACTTTCGTCTCACGAAAAGGCACTTGAAATTCAACAAAAATCACTTCCTGAAAATCATCCTGATGTTATTGCAACCTATAATAACATCGGTAATGTATATTACGACATGAGTGAATACTCAAAGGCACTTTTGTTTTATGAAAAACCCCTTCAAGTTAAACAGCAACCATCTTCTTCGAATCGTTCTAATTTGGTTACGTCTTATAATACAATCGGTAATGTTTATTATCACATGGGGAATTACTCGAAAACACTTTCATATTACAAAAAAGCCTCAAAAATTCAACAAGAATCACTTCCTGCGATTCATCTCGATTTGGCGGCGTCCTACAACAATCTGGGTTTAGTGTATCATAATATGAGCGATTACTCGAAAGCGCTTTCCTATTTTGAAAAAGTCCTTGAAATTCGACAACAATTACTTCCTTCGAATCATCTTGATTTGGCTAAGATCTATAATAGCATGGGTTTGGTGTATTATAACAAGGGTGATAACTCAAAAGCACTTTTGTATTTCGAAAAAGTTCTCGAAATTCGACAATTACTTCCTTCAAATCATTTTGATTTGGCTACGTCCTATAACAACATGGGATTGGTGTATTACAACATGGGTAAACATTCAAAAGCATTTTCGTGTTATGAACAGGCAGTGAACATTGGACAACAGTCATTACCAGCCAATCACGCTGATATTGAAAAGTGGAAGGAGAACCTTAATTTAGTAAAGAGTCAGATGTAATTAAATCATATTTGTTTGTTTTTAAGAAAGAAAATAAAACATGTAAAGAGAGACTGTGTTTTATATGGAATGTGCACCAACTATTGTCAAAATAAAGCATACAGTGTACAATAGAATCATCAAGTAATGCAATTTTACTCTGCTTTCAATTACTTAATACTCCTTCATGAATATAACCAGTTATTGAGAAATTTGTTCATTACTCTAGCCATTACTCTTGTAACTTATAGTTCCATGTACATTTCAACTACATGATTCACCTACTCAATACTATGGAACGTGTTAATTATTCATTGACATCAGACTACTTTCTATAAAGAGTAATCAAATGAATTTCCTCTCAAGCCGAAGTTTTAATAATATTTTGGACCAGGTTAAAAATTCTTCCACCCTCAATTCTGTCTTCCCTTATTGCAGCGTCGAAATTTGATATTTTAAAATTTTGTCGATTTTTACAACAAGAATTTAACTATAAAATAAGGTGTCTTGTGTAAATTATGAAGTTTTCCATGTTGCATCTTCTAGTACGATTAAAATGTGTCTTTTTAAATTTTATCATATCTTTTCATAGATCAAAGTATTGATTGTAGTCGGAGTCGTTCACATGCTGTTTGCAACTATTAAAATTGTCGATGCATTGTTTGAAACAAAAATAGGCTCTTTAACTTTTTTTACCTTTTATATTATGTTAATCAAGATTAATAAATTCCATGATTTCTCACCATACAACCGAGTACATTTTTCAAAAACAAACAATCGACTTTATCGAAAGAAAATATATTGAAGTCAAGAATAATTCAATTTCAATTATGATGTCAAAACTCAATGAATCGAATATTCATATTGTTAATAGTAAAAGTATATCACTGTTCAAGTGAACATAAGTAATGAGTAAAAATAAGAACTAATACCGAATGTCTTAGAAAAGATTAGACTGTTTGTATTTTTGATTCTCTTCTTTATTATTTCTTTGATTAGAACAATTTTCTTATCAAAATACAGCACTTGAAATTCTCTAAAAAACCATTTATAGTTGGAACACAACTCTATTTTAAATGTATTTGAAAGAAGATGAAAAGTAAAGATGTACAAAAAACTGTCAACACTAATAAGTTAGGCGTAAAGAATGACTGTATTTTGCATTCTTTTTTTATCACTATATCTCATTAAAAAACAAAAAGTACTTAAACATATGTTGTGAAAAGTTCTGCAATTTACATAAGAGTGCTTATTTTTTATAGTTTCACTTTCTTATCTTGTTTTCTAATTTCATCTTTTTATAATTGTTCTTTGGAAATTGTAGAGCTTTTCACGCTATATTTTGTGATGTTTTTTTAATAAACCATATTGAATAATAATGAAATAAATTAAAAGCCAAAAAAATCTCGTTCTCTCATGGTTGAAATTCAGCCGCTCAAAATTTTATCCATTTGGAAAACAAAAAGTATAACTCTAAAATAAATGATCTGATGTAAATTGTAAAACTTTTCACGTTGCATCTTTTGATATATTTTGTTCCTGGAATACGACGAAGTGGTAAAAATGGGATGTAAAATACAGCCATTCATTATGTTCAAATCATTAGTTTTTACGCTCTACTTTTCTAAAAAATATTTAAAATAATTTTCGATCCAACGATGTATGGTTTTGGATCTGAGGGAGAATACAGAGAAAATATCAAAAATTCAACTCGACTAATTTATTCTGAGACATCCAACAAGAGATTCAGTAGAATTAAATCTATGCCACAATATTCTTGGCAAATTTTGCATCTTTTCATATATATTTCAAAGTTTAAGATTAGATTTATCAAGCATAGACTAATGTGAATTTGTAATACTTTGTAAACTGAAAAATTTTTCTGTTTGTTTTTTAGTAATACTTATGAAATTTAGAAGATTTTCATGCTTTTCTTTTACAAAAAAGTTTCAATCAATATTCTTCTTATATAATATTTA
>JAJEKB010018805.1:0-23462 GCA_022393335.1 Macrotrachela quadricornifera
GCTTAATAATCGATAAGTCCAATATAAGTATGTTAATTTGTGTTGTACATTTTTCATATTTGTATCAAAAGATTTTTTTTCATAATATCTGGCAATATCTCTTGCTAATCGGCTAAGTAAATCAAGATGATGATCAAACATAAGAGTTTTGCCAATATAATCAACTGCCCATTCAATATGATATACAATATCAATAGTTAATATATAGATAGAGTGAATAAAATTATTGTAATAAATTTTCGGTATAATTTCCTTACCAAATGTAATTGAACAAATCAAGAAAATATTTCTGTAAGATTTAGATTCTTTTTCGATACAATGTAGACAATCCACAACGGAAGAAAATGTGTAAAAGTTTCTAGTTGTATCGTTCCAATAATAATCAGTAAAGTTAGTGGCATCATTAAATCTAATTAGGTTGTTTATATCAGTATCATCAACTTTTACAGAAATCAAACTTGTTTCATCAATTGCAGTAGTAGAAATAAAGTAATCTTTCAATTGACAATAGTCAAATGGATGATCAATATGTTCATCAAGCCACAGAAGTGTATGTTCTGGTTGATGTTCAACTAAAATAAATAAAAAATAAACGCAAATTTATATCTTATAACAAATGTTCTCAACAATAAACTTTGTTCTCTCAGATTTCAGACGAATGTTTTTGTGTCATTAACACATTTTACCTATATTTAACTAGCGTCTTATGATATTAAAAGAAATTTTATAATAGAAGCACATGTCAATTAAGAGATTGTTGTTTGTGCATTTCGAGACAAACTACATTAACGAGCGCAAAAACGTCAAAGAAATAAAACTATTACTATAATATTATTGTATCTCAAACCATCCATCAATAAAAGCTTAAAAACGAGTCTATCAGAATACTGGCCATGTTGGTTATAGAAAATTTTTAGATTTTCAATTTGATTCTCATTCGAAAGTCCACAAAAAATGACTATGAAAACCAAAATTTCAGTTCATTCTGATATATCTATAAAGAAAATAGCCGGGACCTCATATTTCCAACTTCTTGGATCATAAATTTGAGGGTGATATGATCAAAATCAATCAAACAAAAACGATATGAGAACAGGTGATTGGTCAATACAGTACGTAGTTATCGGTAATACGTAACGCAACAGATAGCACGGACTAAAAAGATACACACATACGCTTTGGATTCCATTTATCCATTCATTCCTTTATCTCAAACTTTTGATGATTATTATATGGAATCATCAAAAGAATGAATGATAAGAAACGAGAGAAACTACGACTGCTGTTGTTAATATGTGCTTAAGAAATAAAAGAAAAAGCAAATATTTTTAAAGATATGAATCTGATAATATATGCATGAGGTTCCATCTAGTGATGTAACCAAGAATAAACTAGTCCAGGCACCGATAGTTTTTGTCCAGATTCCGGTCAACAGAATAAAGGTAATAATTACCATTGAAACATTTTTCGTTTTTTTCTTGTATATACAATAGCTCTGAAAAGACAATTAGCAACAGACTTTTATCGAATAAAGTCTGAACACACTGAGGAGTAGGCAATATCGGTTAGTTAGCTACTTTTCGTGTCTGTATAAAGAGGATGCCTGTAAATTCATCGCCAAAAAGGAAAATTAAATGTTTCCATCATGTTTCAACCAGATGAGCTAATTTTTATTCTAGTAATGAAAGTGACTTTCCAAATTCTTGTTTTCATAAAACCTAATGCATAAATACTGTACAAAGTTGTCGAATTTTTTTACTAAACATTTCAAAAATTCCACGTTTTACACGATATCAATGAAAAATGCTTGAATTTTGAAAAACCGATACCTCAAAAAGAATATGTTCAGAAATTCTAAAGTTTTGAATACGAGCTAATATAGCTAAGAACTTTATTTGAGTAAATTTTCAATCGAAAATCAAAAGTACAAATTTTTGGAAAACTTAGGTCATATGACAGATAAACAAAAGATCTCGGATTTGATATGATTTATAAAGTTCACAAGAGTTTTTTGATTTCTTTTGTACTTTTGGGATATCCCGGGGTATTCTGGATTTTTTCCAATTTTTTCATAATTTGGAAAGAATTATTTTGGATTGCGATCCTCTAAAGTTTGCTTTTCTCGAATTAGACCTACCACACAGAATTCACAGACAACTCATTAACTCGGTCAAAATTCAATAGAAGTATGAACGCTTTGAGCATTACTTTAGTATAGTGATCACTTACTATTAAGCAAAATAAGAACTTCGAAGCTCCTATTACATGAAGAGTCTTTGTTCGAAATATTTTTTGAGATCAAAAACACTTAATTTTTGTATTTCATTAAAATTGATAGTTTTGAACAGTATGTGTAAACGTCTTTTATAGGAATAAAAACTTGGAACGCTTCTCTGTTGGCAGAAAAAAAATTAGCCGATTTAGTTTAGATTTGATGAAGATACTTAGCTTTCTTTTTAGTAAAATACACAATTGGTTAGTGTTAGCGTTGCTCTGAATCATCACAACGCTACACGGAGGATTAGATGGTCCTTCTAGTCTAACTGGCTTAGGACATCTGCCCGGATAGCAGAAGGTGTGGGTTCGAGTCCCACGAAGGTCGTCTTTTTCCTCCGAGCATATGTATTTCTTCTTTCCTTTCCTTTCCTTTCCTTTCCTTTCCTTCCTCTGAGATACATGATGCTAACAGTTAGTTTATAAATAGAGTACCAAAAACCAAAAATTTTTGATTATCAAATGACGAAAATTTCTAAATAGTCTATACATGAGATATTGAATCGTTTATAGTTCACAAAGTAAAAAAATGCAAAAATCTGATTTTTTTTAAAATCTTAGATAGGTTATTGGTCACTCAAACAGTGTTTGAATGACAATAAATTTCAAATTATGAATCGATTGTATTCTTTGAAAAAATATGGTCCGTTTGTATCTTAGAGTTTAACCATTGCAACAAGCGTTTCCAACAATTCTGTCGCTCCTTATTAGTGTGATGACAGTTCTAATACTATCTTCCACAACAGAAATAACTTGTAGTAAAATGTAACTCATTAAAGTGGTCGCACATAATAGTATGTGTGACAATAGATTTCATGATTTTTCAATACCAGCAACTGAGAGAGATTTTTGTGTTGATTATGAAAAGATAATCGATGCTTTTGTTATTCAACGTAAGAGCAGCCGCATAATGCACAAATTGCTATTGTCACTCTCACCCACTATTTCAAATAACTTTTCTTTTTAAGATTGTACGGCACCGCCCGATCGCCCACAACTTTCTGGTTACGTCCCTAATCACATTAGAAAAGTCTTCTGTTTATTTGCCACAGAACATCTCATTCCGACGAAAAAATGTATTCATAAACGTAGTATCCATTCCAAAAAACATCGTCGCAAATGATATTTGACTGATGCCAGGATAAATACCAAAAGATTCCGTGTTGCGGGCTGAAAAAAAGTCATTTGTTAAATTACGGTACTTCAGCACAGTTAATCCGATAATCGAAAATGTCATCAAGCAGTCTGAATTATCAACAAAACAAAAGAAAAAACATCACCTGTACCCAAAATCTCTGTAAGTTAAAGGCAGCGAACTTGTTGTCTTCATCTAAAGCCAGACGCCAATCAACGGATGCATATTACAAAGGTTAAGACTAATAGCCTTTAAACGGCATTCTTCTAATATGTCAATGGAAACTATTATTTTGCATGAAACTTTTATCTTTTTATTCCAGAATTGTTTACACGGTTTCTACTATTCTTAAAAATGTTCTTCCCTCATTACTTTTTGCATATGTGTAAGTTCATGCAAATACTAAATTTATATCTCAAAAGATATAGTAGCCAAACTCAATAAGTAGTAGGGCAACTTGTTTGAAAGATTTCTTCAATTAGTTATCGAGAAGTACTCAACATTGATCTCCTCAATGTTCTATCAAATGTGTTACAAATCATCAGTTTTCATATTGTTTTTTTTTCATTATAGAACTTAAAACTATCCAATTAATTACATTTTCCATGTGTTCATCAGATAATTCAGCAATTTCATGTTAGAAATGAAAAATAATGCTATATTCAAATTTTTGTGACGAAAAATTTTATAAGCAGAGCGAGATATTTTTTAAAAAGAAACATATCAAAACATGCGCCGTGAACAGAGTTGCAACATATAAAAAATTCAGCCTGGGATCTCTTGATTTAGTAGTACATTACTATTCAGCAATGAAATTGCATACTTTTCTCTTTCAAATTTTACTTTTTCATAAAAATTTCTTATTAAAAAAAACGTATTCATAAAATATTAAAAATTGTCTAGTTTGTAGAGAAAAAAATTCTGAATCATCTGAGAGATCTCGCACCTCAAATGGATAAAACACGAGAGCCAAAATCGCAAAATACGACTACAATTGAAAGACTCAATTTTTAGAGTAAATTTATGTTCCAAGAAGTTGGAAATATGAGGTCTCGGCTATTTTCTTTCATAGATATATGAGAATGAGCTGAAATTTTGGTTTTCATAGTAACTTTTCGTGGGCTTTCGAATGAAAGAGTTAAATTGAAAATCTAAAAATTTTCTTTTCCCTTGTATTAGTCAGTTCTCTAAGGAACTCTCTCGTAAATAACTGCTTAATCATACTAAATGAAAAACACTGCAAAAAGCTTAGTTTATTACTAATGTAAAGTATGCTGCAACTAGGACAATACGAGGGTGCTAGTTACAAAAAATCATTTGAAATATACACAATATCAATTATGTTCACAAAATTTTATAACTGCTAGATATTCTAAAGAAAAATTGCTGGATATATCATGTTTGTTTCATAAAAGGTAAGTTGTATTAAACTGTATTTATTCCGAGAGTAATCTGAACGTTCATTTATTACAAAAGTTACGTTTATAAATAGAATAGTTAATATTACCAATTTACTACAAAAAAAATGGGCAATGGTCAATCAAAATACACTTGATCGCGTATATCTTTAATCCTGAATAAAAGAAGGAATATCGCATTGAAGAGATTAGCTGTCTTATTGCTTACTCAATTTTTCTTTATTATGATTTACGCATGAAAAAGTTCAACTCTTTTACCTGGGCATATGTTCATGATTTATATACAAATGACATATGTTACTTTATTACAGTTCAAAAAATTCGTAATTTTCTCGAAACAACTAAAAATTTTTCTACATAAATAATTATCAAAAAGTCTGAAACAATCAATAGAAAAAATAATGGTAATATTACTGTTTTAAACGACTGTAGAAGTTCTTATTAATTTCATTTAATACATAAAAGATGGATGATAATTCGAATATTAAATTTTCAATAAAATATTTATCGATTAGATAAAAATTTATAGTTTAATTAGTAGAAGAATTTAATTAAAGTTTTCTTGTTCGCTTTCAGAAAAAAATCAATTTAGAATGTGTTTTTCTTGTAAAATATTATGTTGCAATTTGGTTTTATCCAAAATTTTCGAGATTATTAAATCTAATTAAAAGAAATTTATTTAAGAAAAAATCTTACTTTCATCTATTGACGTAAGTGATGGCGGAATAGTAACATGTTGAGCATTAGATTTTGACGGATCTAGAGAGCGGAGTTGGCCTGTAAATGAATTGTTTACAATAAAATATGGATCTGAACGTAAAATATTAAGATATGAATCATCGAAGACAATATCTAATTCTGAACAGTCATCATAGATTACCAAGAAGAAATTATTCATATCAATATGAAAATAATTGCCAATCGAACGTAGAATATCGTCTACAAGTATTTCATTTAATTCAAAATGAAATACATGTGTTCGATGTACATAACAAACAGTAATATTAATTAAATTAACCATTTCATAGCTTAATAAATAGGTCTCATTTTTAAATGATAAATAGGTTGTTAAATAAAATTTCTATTATTCCTTTTTTATTTTAAAACTGAAATAATAATTTCATAAAATAGTGTGTATGTTATTGTTGTCTATAAACAATCTCTGATCAGCGCCATCTGTGTATTTGTATATATGAATACACCAATAATATATAGACCATACTGTGGTGTCAAACTGGTTTTACCTTGGAAAAAAATCTATATTAAAATTTCAATCGTAAACAAAGTAAAATACTAATCTATTTTACTTAATTCAAATTATACCATGTAATCCTTATTGCATATTATAATTCAAGATGCATTAGTAACCAATAAAACTCATACTTAACTATAGGTTATCAAAAGATTCAATATTGCTAGTTGCTCAAAAAATTCCAACGAACTTTATTTACTTTTTTTTTCGGTGTACCTGTTGGATTTTTTTATTACATCTTTATTCATTGATTGGAAGCATCTAATAATGTTGTTTTTGCGTTTATGATTATTATAATTTTTTTCTTGTTATTCAATAAACAATTGCTGTGTTAAACTTGTTATTGCTTTTGGCATTTACTGCTCATATTTATTATTAAATAGAATAAATATGGTCATAGCACTTGTACAACATAGTGATCATCCGGGTCTTAGATCATTGTCTCGCAATTTTTTGCGTGAATTCGATTCTAATATGACATTGACAGATATTAAACAAATAGTCAAGAGTTCTATTCAAGAGTCTCCATTCAATTGTGATATATCGTCGTTTATACCAATAATAACCGTTTCCAAGCCAGGCTTTACGGATTACATATTGGATGAAGGAGGTTTTCGTGTACAACCACCTTTTAGCAATCTCGTTCAAATCCAAACAACAACAACATCAGAAAGATCGAAAAAAACGGAGGTAACATTAAAAGTTGCTTGGTTTTCGATCAATAATGCTTCTTCAGTTCAATTGGCAACTGAAACACGTAAGATAAATCATTTGTCATTTGAAATCTTCATTTTTATCTTTCGTATTTAAGCCAATCATGATGCAGTTCATGATACTAATAGTTCAAATAATAATGGAAAAATATTTTAATCAAAAAAGTAATGAATTGAGTTAGGTAGTATTGCAGCAGTTTTATTTTATGTTAATTGCTTCTTTTCTACAATTCAGATAAAATAACTACAATCATAAAATAGATCTTGTTTACTCTTTTATTGAAGACTTTCACTTTAATTCTGATGCACCTTCCAGAAGCTTAGTAAATTTTAGAAAAAATGACATTTTAAATGATGAAATGGACACTAAAATTGATGCGTCACAATTTTATTAAATCTTATATCTTCTAGATTAACTCATATAGATACGAGATTTCTGAATAAAATGTGCTATCGTGCAGTTATTAATCGTCGTTTTTTATTCAATTACGCCTCTCCTAAGGAAGGACCCATATATTATAATCATCAAAATTTTTATTTAAATGAGCAGAAATTTCTAGGGTTTTTTAGTAGAAAATCAGTTTCATTGAGAATGACAATATAGAGCTACATAACATCTCATTTTACTTTAAAATTTTGTATTTATACAGTTAATTTTTTGAAAAATTTTTATTAAATATTCTTTGAATTGGTTTTCCAGGTATTTGCTTTATTTAGATCTAATTTAATAATTCTTGAGGGAAAAATTTAAGATGAAGTTGATTTAAATTGAAAGTTCCCTGATAGTACAAGGTTGGTATTTTATTGATCTAAGGTCATATGATATAGAAAATAACTTATGAATATTTTTCTACCGCTTTACAACTCAAGACAATTACTTAGCTAATTCAGATAAAGCATAGAAGTTTGCATTGTCTATTTGTATGTTTTCTTGTATCTTTTTTTCAGAACATGCACAATACTCTACTTTATCATATCCAGTACAAAATTTAAGTGAACAACCATATTCGGATGATGTTGAAACTCGTTCATTATCAGTTACAAATGAGATTACTGAAATAAATACTGGTAGGTAATACATTTCAACATGAGAAATTGTCAAATACTTTGTAAAACAATATAACTATTATGACGATTTTTACATGTAGAATAAACATTTCGTTTTATATTGCTTTTCTAACATATAATTCTGTTGTTTTTCAGGTAATATTAAAAATAATCGAGCTGCAGCATCTCGTTCAAGTGTACAAATATCGTCACCTACCAACACTAATGTTCATGATTCTACTGTCAGTCGAAGTAGATCACCAGTACAAAGAAAAAATAAAAAAAGAGGTATTATTTTTTTTACAGTACTTATCGATGAGAGATAAAACAAACGTTTTGATTAGTATTTATTGGTTAGGTAGTAGTAATATATAGTTGAGTTACATGCTTGGCTATGTATTTCCGTGCAGCCAATCATATCTTTTCATTTGTATATGAAACTGTAAGCTTTTTTCAGTGATAAAACACTACAGATATTTGTCTAATCTGTCTATTTAAATAATAGCCAGCATTGTTGCTGCTTTTTATCTCTCAGTATGATTACGTAATATGCAAATATTTTAGTTAGTTCATGTATTACGTAGTCATTCTGAGGGAATGAAAGGCATAATTAAAGTTTATGAAAAACTTAAGTTTTTTGTTTACTGTTTTTAAGATGTTAAAGGCTCTTGCCACAAAACAAAATCTGTTCATACAAAACGGCCTGATTGTGGTATTATTGCTATTCCAAAAGAAAAATGGGTTAAGCCAACTGAATTTTCAGCTCGTGTAAAGCATAGTAAGTAATGTAATAATTCAAGAGAAATTTTCAGACAAACATTACATGCTTATTTCACATATACTTCTGCTTTCTAAATTATATGTTATTTTGGTTGTTATTGTCTTTCGAGTGAAAATTAATCACATTTGAAAATATAAGTTATTATTCCGATTAAATAAAATATGTTACGCCCAGACAAATCTGAAAATTTAAAAACACGCGTGTAAACCCAATATTATAGGTACGTGTACATGCATTAATCATTATGACGTGGCATACATGTAACCGCGTCAGAGATGACACTATATTCGCGAGATTACGCATGGAATTTTCTGTGTGTACACTCTTAATAGCTTCACATACGTGGACATACGAGTGCTTTTATAAAAAAAACTTCTCGTATGTGCATGCAAGACGATAATAGAAGTCACCACTTAGCCATTTACTTACATTAGAAAGAGAATGACAACATTTAACAAGCATTTTGAGGTAATAATATATTATGGTTCTAGAAGAGTGATTTCCATTGCTAGGAGAAACAAATAAAATACATATCGATGAAAAACTAAATTCTTGCATGGAATACCATGTACACTACAAAATAGCCCACTATTGCACGTCAATGCAGAATCGTTCACTATTCATTTTCGTAAATAGGATTCTTTCGAGGAGATTTTATCATTTTACTTAGACATATCCACGCAAGTCATATATTTTACATGTAAGTATCTGCAAACATTAGACTCACACATAATCTCGCATGTTTTACTAGAAAACTGAGATTTGTATTTGCATGCATGCGTTGGAGACATGGATTTATACGCAAAAAAATGCAAATATTTCAAATGTTTTACAAGATTACGGATGTATAAAAATGTGTTATTAAAAAGTCTTTGCAAATACACGCGTTTTTTAAACTTTCACGTTTGACTGATCACCCTCAAATGAACTAACATTTCTCATATAAATACTATTGATTATTGAAATTAACGACAATTCTTCACAAAAATCTTCTATTTTTTTCTAGATCCTTCAACAATTCCATTGATTTCCAAATTTTTACCGTCTGATATGGTTAGGTTTAGTTACAATGTTGACAAATATCAAGAAAAACAGTATATATCAGATCGTGATCGAGTACGATCAGTTTCGACAAATAGGCGATCAACTTCAAAAGATCCAACAAAAGACCAGTTGGTTTCAGTAAATAAAAAAAGAAAATCTTCAACTTCAAAAACAAAAAAAAAAGCTCGATCACTTGTCATGATTCAAGCAGATAAAACAAATATTAAAAATATCAAACAACGTATTTTACCTGAAATACAGGTACGGCAAATATATTTTTAATAAATTTTCTTTTTTAATAATATGATCTTATACAGATAACAAAGTATCTGGAAAAAAATAAAGCTAATAAAGATTACACTATGATGTGTGTCGCTTGCGTGATGGAATCTCATATAGAAGAAACAAATGAAATAGAATTCTGTATTGTCGGAAATAAGCGTTTTTTAACATCTCCAAATACTGCTGTAGAAAAACAAGTTAAACAACTTTACTTTGTATTGAAGAAAAAAGATCTGGAAGATGAACAAAATGATGAACTCCAGTAACTAGATTTTTTTTTATGTTTTGTGTAATGAATAATGTTTATTCTATATCTAGATTGGCAGCAACACTTATTCAACTGACAGGAGAACTTGACAAAGAAAAGGGTGATCCTCTATTCAGACTTAGTCAAGAATATGTCCAAGTGGCAAGTGAAAATGGTTTTCAATTTTATTCTGGTGATCCATTACATCGATTAGTAGTATATCTGTACAAATATAATGAAATATTGAATGCATATGAACCTGATTGGCAAAATCTATGTCTATCCAATTATATACATCAAAAAAGAACATGTTCGTATAACTAATTTATATACATTAATTCTTAATTTCTGATTAAATTTTTATTTTAGAAATCAGCAATAATGAAGAATGATTATATAATAAGATGAAATAATAATATTAAACAAAATCGAATGGTGTTAATATATAACTAATATAGTTTATCATTAATAGTATTAAAACAAAAATTATTTTGTTTTAGTTGTTGTTTCTGTTCTGATTAGATTTTATTTGAGTTTTTTAAATTTAAAATAAAAAAGTATAATAATTGTAAAAAAGAATCTTAACATGTTGTCGAATCTGGTCTTCCTGATTGTTTTACTCTCTTTAAACGATTTATTAAGAAAGACTTAAGTTTGTCTCTAATGTGGTTCATATGACCACACAGTAACTATAGTACAAATGACTATGTAATATATATGGCTAAAATGATCATTCAATCACTATGGTTGAAACTGATCGCGCAGTGCAAGATTGATGAACAATATTATTCACTGATTGAATATAACTTACTTGATAGTTCAATGTTGTATTAATAAACATATAATATATTAATAGTAGAAAATGGATGACTCGATCAAACATATAATTATGATTGACAAATATCACACTTACCGAATAATATGATTTATGTCCTTCCAAGTAACTATAAATGGCGATCAATAATTATAAGAAATTTATGTTATTGTTTAATCAAATTAGTGCCATATATAGTTAAGAAATAAAAAATGAAATCTTTTCCACAACAATTCAACTTTATAAAAAGCTTTGTCTTCGATATCAATTTGAAAATTCTATTTATATAATCACCGATAATATACTTGTCATATCATCATGACCAGCTCCCGCCCGAATAGATCTATTAATGAATCTTTGACACTGCATGCGATTACATTCGTATATCTACTCTGTTCGTGTAGGGCAAAGTGAATAAACATACGATAAACGTTACTTCTATATAGAAACGTCTTCAGTCAAATTTTTTGATTCCAAGAATTATCACTTTTAGAACTACGATTTGAACTTCGAATTCCGAATACATCAATACATTTTGATTCTAGAAAATTCTGAAAAATTATTTCTTTATATGAATATATTTTTAATGTTATTATTTTTTCGTTAAACGTATTTATGAAGCTACGCAATAAGATATTTTTGCGCATGTGAATCGTTACTCAACATATAAAAATAGAATGATCAATATGTAGGAGTACAAAGGTTACCGTCACCTTGATACGATTTTTCTATTAACTGCGTCATTCTCAAATTTTGTTTTTTGAATTTGAATTGTGCTAAAGTCGTAACCAGGTTTCGGAATCCAATCCAATTCATTACTTATGTGAAATGATCGATTCAAATATTTCTTTTAAGGTTTCTGTTAATGCGATCATAAACATATAATTTTCTTCAATTTTGAATTAAATATGATATTTTTTCATAAATATTAGAAGAACATTGACTTTGTATGAATTATAAATCAATTTTTCTTTAAAAAAATACATATCGTAAATAAAAATCGATTTATTCTAATTACAGAAATTGAAAGTATAAATTTTCATATCATATGAAATCTTATAATAATTTCATAAAATCAATTTATCGGAAATAACAAAAAAAAAGAACGAATTATTTATTTAAAAAAAAAATGATTAATTTTGATCAATAAAAAAAAATCGAATCATTTGTATTACAAAAATAATTTTTTATTTGATTACATTACACACATAATAATCTTTAAAGACAAATCTTATACTATATAACTAATGAATCTCTTCATCGAGGAGCTCGAGCATTTTCTATTTGTTTTGCTGCTACTGCTGATAATGCATTGACATTAACATCTAAAAGAAAAAAACATGAATATGAATTCTTAATCATTTATAAAAAGAAAAAAGCTTTTACCTGATGAATCATTCATTTTTGCAAAATGAGCATTACCACTATCAGAATATTGTTTTAAATAAATTTCTTCATCATGTGTTAATGTTTCTCCAAGTTTTCTTAAAGCATCAAGAATTTCTTTTTTTTGTCGAGCTCCTTCACTACCAGACAATTTACCAACTTTTGTATCTCGTTCAATCTATAAATATATATTTTGCTAAAAGAATAAAAAAATAAATAAAATTAAATTCATACTTCAGCAAGACGATTACGTAATTGAACTGGTTGTTTCTTAGCAAAAAATCTAATGACTTCTGGTGTTTGAAATGCTTGACTAATTGCACATTTAATAGCCTATTTATAAATAAAAGAAAAAAAAATAATAAATCTATAACCATTTATTTTTAAGTAATATACATTTTGAATTCGTTGTACATCATCAAGTAATGATAGACCACCTTCTCCACTTTTCATTTTTTCTAATGATTTACTAAAATCTTCTAATTGATCAACAGTATCTTGTCGTGCTTCATTATATTCATCAATGTCCATTTCATTTTTTATTTGATCTAAATCAGTTAATTGATCAAGTAAACGATCAAGTTGAGTATGAAGATTATTTCGTAAAACATCCGTTTGAGCTGACATTATTAATTTAAATATCTATAACAATAAAATAATTTTAATAATCATAAATAAAACTTCAAACAAACAAAAACAAAAAAAAAACAATCTGATTAAAGTATAGTAAACACTTTTGATAATGACCAAAAATAAAATCTAAAAGAAGTAATAAACTTCTTTTCATTTATAAAATATCTCTTTAAAATATGCTAAAGTTAAGTAATGATATAAGTTAAACGAACAAACAATTACTCAAAAATGTGACTTAATAAAAGTAGAGTTTTGATTTTTTTAAAACGCTAATCTAAATTTTTGCGTAAATAACCAAAAAGAAAAACAAAAAAGCATTCAAAAATAAAATCAGATCAATGAAATGTAAATCGAATTTGTGAGAATAAGAAAAAGAATAATAAAAGACCAATAATAATTAAAAATGAAACAGTTAAAAGATCTGTTTGTGCTGGATGTATATTATGCACATAAAGATTTTTATCTGCACTTATACTTAAAACACTTGTTTCATATAAATAATTTTCTTCATGTAATATAAAAGCTAAATCAGTAACAAATATTGAATGTGAACGATTTTCATATAATAATATTAAATGATTTGTTTCATATATTCGTACATAACCATCAGAATCACCAGCAGATATATATTTACCACAACTACTAACAGCAATTGCTGATATACGATCATATGAAACTCCACGACGTTGTCGAACAATAAATTGATGTTGTTTATTTTCATACCATTGCACAATATAACTAATTAATTTATCACCTATTAATTGAGGAATAAGACTAGTATATAAATAACATTTTGTATTTAATGTTTTTGGTACAAAACCAAAACGAACATGACGAATACGATACAATGGTTTTGATGGACTTGCTGTTTTATTTGTACCAAATTGACAAAGATCAAGTTCACCATGTTTATCAAATGGTGATGAACATTGACGAATATGAACATGATAATCACGTGATACACTAACTAACCATGTTCCTAATAGATCAACAGCTAAATCATCAATTTCTTTAGTATGTGCTGTAAATGATGTTAATAAATTTAATTGAATTAAACGATCAAATGATGATATAGCTGGCCAAATAATATCATAAATTGTTAATGAACCATCACTTGCACCTAATGAAATATAAATAAATAAATGGAACTAAACTAGATCTAAAAATAACTAACCAACAAAAAGTTTTGATTGTGTAACTGAACAAATAGCAATTGCATTAACATATTCTTGTTCTTGAATTGGAACTGTATAAACATTATTTACCGTTGTTGATGTTGTGGTTGTTGGTGATGTATTCGGTGGAAGAGTAAATGAAATTCTACGTGTTGTCGGTGTTATATTAGATGGTATAACTGCAACTGTTGTTTCATTACCAACAGCTTCAACTGTTGCTTGTCTATTTCGATAAAATGATGTTGATGAATGACGTTGTGTATTTGATACATCTGATGTTAAAGAACTTTTTCGTCGACGTACAGATGTTAATAAAGATAATACATCTTGACTAGTTGATGATGGTGATGACATTGGTGATGGACAATTTACTGGTAATCTATCATCCATATCTTGTTGAGATGGTTTAAGCATAATAATTTTTAAATGACGATTAAGTGCTAATATAAGATATTCATGTTGTTTACATAATGAAACCATACGCATAACACTATCATGTTGAGAAAAACTATTAACATTTTCTATTGCACATTTATTATTTTCTGGATCCGATGGTTGATTTAAATAAATCCATTTTAAATCAACAGCATTTGCTACACCTGTTTTTGCTGTACCACCTCCACCACCAATAGCTATCATACCCCAAGATTTTAATGGTTGAATACAATAAGGTGGATAAGCCATTTCTTGAAGAAAATATGAAGATGCAGAAGATGATAATGTTGATGACATAATTTTATCTGAAGAAATTTATATTAAAATAAAAATACTGAGTAAATATTTCTTTATTATTTTATATAATTTTTATAGAGAATGACAAAAATATATAGAAAACATCACAACAATATCATGATAGAATTAATTAGCAACCATATAAAAACAAAACTAAGGAAATTTAATTTTTATGAATTAAAACTACGAACCAATGGAATTCACAATACCAGACGTTTTATTTTTCAAACAATCAGCTGAATTATTCATAATTGATGATTGTTGTTGACTGGTACTTGATGATAATAAATTATTTTCTTCATCAATAAAACAATCATCTGGTATGTCATAAACTTTTTGTTTAAAAATAAAAATAAATTATATTATATATTTTTAAAATTATTTAATTTACTTTCTGACAGAATTTTCGATTCATTATTGTTCTGATGATTTGTATCTGTATCTTCTTTTTTATAATCCCCATCAAACCAACGATCAGTAAAAACAATAGGACTCATTTCATTCGCTTCTGTTTCTATAAAATTGATGCATTCTTTAGTATATTCAATTGGCTGTAGTCTTGAAAAAAAAGATCAAATGAAAAAATAATAGTACATTTTAAAATAAAAATAAACTAACTTATCAGCATATTTTTGTAATGTAATTAGTTCTAATAAATTTTCAAGTGTATGTGTTATATTTTCGAATTTAATTGAAATTCCTTGTGATAAACAACTACTATATATATTTGCATTTAATTTTGCTATATTAGCACGAAGATAATTAGCTGTTGGTTTTTCTGGATGAAAATCCCTAGAAAAAAAAGGTTTTATTATTATTCATTAGAATTTGTTTTCATATCTCACTGTTGATTTAAACGAAATGGAAGATTTATATGTAGATAATTTGCAATAACATTAATTAATTGACAAGCATGTGATAAAGCTGATAATACTTCATGTAAGTCATGAAAAACGGATGATTGAGGTGAATCAGGATCGCATTCATTTATATCGGTTTTGACATTTGAAAGAACTAAAAATAAAAAATATTAATTATATATATTTTAAACAAAAATTATCTCAGATTAAAAAAAATAAAAGTTTATAATGACCATTAATTCTTAATATGTATCACTGAGAAAATGATATTAAGTTTATATTCGATCCAAAATGTTGAAGCCATGACCATTTTCTCTATAACTGAAAAATAAAAAAACTAACGTTTTCACTTCTAGAAGAATATTAAAATTTCAATTTTTCGTTATTCAAAGTATCAGCTAACTAAAAAAAAAGATAGAACTCTATAGTTTTCATTCTATTCGATACAACTAGGAAAGGACCATTATTCAACGTGTTTCAACAGTTAATTCAAGACAGTAATTCTCTCTTACAAAAATTTGCAAGTCTCTACAATTAAATACAATGATTCGATATAAATCATAATAAAAAAAAGTTCGAGAGAGTCAAGACTTTTCTGTCGAATTGATCATATTTTCGAAGTTTATATATAATGTTCGATTAAAGGAATAGTAGAATACATTACGAATATCCTTATTTGGAAAGTACTGATACAGAAAAAGAATACTAGGGTTTTAAATACTATGATTAATCTTTTGGTTATCGACTAAAGTCAAACACACACGTGTCACCTTGTAATTACTCAACACACGTATTCTTTTTTTTCTAAAGTACGATTCAATTCTATGTAATAACAAAAAAAACAATGACACTGAAAGCTCTAGTTACTAGATGTTTACCTTATATAGTAACAAAGTATAAATACGTCAGCAATAACCAAACGGTTAATATTGACATTTTAAAAACATAAAGAAAATATATATCTGAAATTTGATAAAAAAAAAAGAAGAACTGATTTTATTACGAAACATTGAATATTTAGATCATATCTGAACTATTCATTATTATTAATATTTTATATATTAATTAGAATATTCAAAAAAGACTAAAATAAATATTTTAAATATTTCTGATACATACGATTATTAATTTGATAATCTCCATTACTTGATAAACATGAATTAACTATTTGATATTTATAATCTGTACCAACTAATAATTCCTTATAGTCAAGTCGTTCGTTATTTATTTCATCAATACTTGTTTGTTGTGCATATGATAAATTTTTAATTCTTCTTGCAAGATCTCTAAAATAAATAATTTAATTATTTATTTTAAAATAAATCTTTGTTTTTTACTCTTCAACTAATGTAGCACGTTCAATAGGAAATATAAATTTATATAATTCATTAAAACGTTTTTGACGAATATTATCTAATTGTTTTTTTTCTTGAAAAAGTTCAGTAGATTTCTTTTCCTTTTTCTCACGTGATGACTGTATAACTCTTTTAAACTCAATTAATCCCTCTTTCAATTTAAAATTTCGTCTACGAATATCATTTATATTTTGTTTAGTTTTATTATTAAATTGTTTTTCTAGAAAAAAGAAAAGAAAAGTTGGCATGAAAACAAAAAAAAACTAAAAATAAAAAAAATACTTTGTTCGTTTTGTTCTCGTAATCTTTTCATTAAATGATTCATAAGATTAAGACGAGTTTTTCGTATTTCAATTTCATCGAGCTAAAATTAAAAAAAAACTTAGAAAAGAATAAAAAAAAATAATAAATTATTATTTACTTTTTGACGAATTTCTTTTGATGATTTTATTTTTATTTCTAATCTAAATAAATAATATAAATATAAAATTTCTTTTTGTTTTTTTTCATTTTTTACTCCATTTCTAAATTTTTTTTTTCAGCATTACATTTTTTTAATAAAAACATTCCATCAGAATATCTATAAACAAGATAATAAAAAAACAAAAGATTATTTTAGAATTTTAATTTATAGAAAATATCTTCATACTGGAAATGAACAGAATTATTATTGGAATAATGATAAAATTCTTCATTATCATTTTTATTTAATACATTTAATAATAATTTTCGTTGTTCATTAAAACGTGTATTATGTTTTGATGAACAAAATTTACCAGTATTAACACATTTGGAACAAGTTAATGAATTACCAGAGATTTTTTGACATAAATGACATTTATAAGATAATATTTCTATTGAATTTTCATCTATTTTTGTTTTGTTTATAGAAGAATTTTTTTCATCATCGTTATCCATATGTACATATATCAAATCTGTAAATGACATAAAAGAAACAGAAATAGTTTTCACTATGAATATATTAATTTTTCATAAATGAAATAAAATGAAAAATATGAATTTATTTTAATAATTAGGACGAATAGTAACAACATAAAGAACATTTAGAAACAAAGACATTTTTTTTTGCTTTATATGTCCATATTATTTAATACTACTCATAACAGGAAAATGACTTAGAAGTTGTGTAATTGTTGAATTTTTTTTGCCATTTCTTGTTATATTTAATAAATATTCTTCACGCTGTAATTCATTTGTTCGTTGACCAATATGTTCACCCATACGAACAAGTGTTTCCATAGAATTATTCGAATTATGTCGTAAATCATCATCCCATTTTACCATACCAGCTTTAAAAACAATGACAATTGTACTACCACCATAAGCAAAATAACCTAAATAAACAAGAATTTATATCATTAGAATTTCAAATTTTTTTGTAAAGTCTACTTTTCAAAAAACAAAAGACAAATTGGTAATGACCTATTGAAATTTTACTTTTTCAGAATTATTCATTTATGTTTAACATAAATAGTAGCTGTATTTCTTTATTTTATATAAAAAACATATGTGCTCTTGGCTTGTACTTTCTATGTAGAAAGAAGAAGACATGCGTTATGTATTCTAGTTGTAATTTTGAGTGAACGTGAGTATTGTTTCATTGAGAAAATATTACCGACGCAAAGGTAAAGAAAAATAAATCAAAATGAGTAACAAGAAAACAGGACACGAGGACGTGCAGAAACGTAATTAGGTGTTTAGTAACAGGAAGAGAGTGATGCATGCAAAAGAAAGGGAAAAAAAATCAATGACGCATATGTAAAAACATAGCGGAAAAAACCTAAATTTGAAATGATTTTATTCGGAAGAAAAATGTTTATATGTGATGCATCAGCACATATTAGAGGAATTTTCAATAGTAACTTATATATGTTTTCTTTTCTTGCTCATTCATGTATATATATAATTTCATAATATGTTTGCTCTACTATCTTCTCATTTTTAAACCTCATTCATACGAATAAACTACATACTAAACTATGTTAAATGAAAAGCCGTTTAATATCTTTTTAATGGTCTATCAATAAATACCTTGTTCATTTTGTCCATCGATTTTTTCCGATAGAAGAGAAGTTTATTGATTAGTCTACAACTCCTGTTTATGTCGCTGTATTCAATTGTTAAAAAATTCTCAAAATATGTTGAGGTTATAGCGAAGAAGCTATGGTAAAATTTGTAGCCCTATATTATAACGTTTGAAATAAATATTTACCAAACAAACGTGAAAAATAGCCCATTTATCAAACCAAGTTTATCTATCCAAATGTGTTCTTTATATTTACTTTTTTTTTGTTAGAAAGATTACCACAAACTGAATGATTCTAAAAACGTTCAAAACATGTCTGTATACATAATAAAAAACAAAGCTTAATTAAAAAGACTCGACCTCTTACTAAATAGTAATTTAATATCTTGAATAAAGAATTTCAAGATTATAATTTATCTTACCAAGTTCATCGCCTTTTTCAATTAATTGATATGGTTTAACCGTAAAATTAACTGAACCAACAAGTAATGCTCCAATTGCTACAAAAGCAACTTTTTCAAAATAATCACTTTCAATAGTAATCAATGTTCGTTGATTTCTTGTTAATACATCAATATTTCTTTTAATTGCAATTGGATTAACAGTATAATATGTACCAGTAATTTTGTTCATATGTTCTCCAATAATTCCTTTTATTGGTGAATGAAAACGATGATAATCATCTGGTGCCAAACGAAATATAGCTATTGAACCATTATAAAATTCTCGTGCTAATTTTCCATCATCAAATAAATATTGAAGAGAAAATTGTTGACCTTTTATCCATATACGTGTAGCTTCATTTATATCATCAAATACAATTAAACGACAATCAGCAGCTGATACAATTATATTTGGATCATCATAATTATCAATTGGTCTTGCAGTAGGTTTTAATTTTCGATAAAAAAATTCATTAAATGTAAAATACATTGATATATCTGGTTCAAGTAATTCAGCTAAATTAATTTGATACATTTTAACAAAAGCTGGTATATGTTTACGTGATTTTGGTTCATCAAATGCTTCACCTAAACGTAATGTTTCACGAGCAAAAAAATTTCTTATTGTATTTGTATGTAATAATTCACGTTGAACAGGACCAGTAAATATTAATCTCATACCATATTTATGATAAGATGGCATTTGTTCATATATTAAACGATTTGTACGACGATCAAGAACTTGAAATTCATATTTTATACCTTCACGATCTTCATATTTAAAGAAATTTGATGGTAATTCACATTCAAAATCTTGTTTTATTGTTTCTTGTGCTGGTGTAATAGAACGAAAGAGAAAAGCAAAAGAATTTTGTGGGATATATGTATGTTCAAATATATTTTCATGTGAAATTGTATCATTCGAACATGTTTGATCAATTATATCCGAAAATACCGTTTGAACTTGATGTATTTCTCCATCATTAACTGCTGAAAGTATTCCAGCATTAATACTATCATTATCAATTGTTGAAAGAATTTCATTATTATCATCAGTTGTTGAAGGAATTTCATTATTATCATCAATTATTAAAAGACTTTCAGATGGCTTTTCTATTGTGTTTATTACCAATTGATCATTATCATTTGTCACACATGTATCAGAATTGTTATTATCCATTTTTGAATTGAATATAAATGCTCAATTGTTTTTCTTTTCTCTTTTGTCTTTAAAATGTAATTATTTATTGTAATGCGTAAAAGAAATTTAACAGCCTCTTTATCATTACCAAAATGAAGCCATTTTTTCCACCTAGATGCTTCCATGATATACATGACAGCTGCCGTCTAATTTTAAAAAGAAAAAAAAAATCTTCATTTGTTTTTTTTTGCACTTTCAATAATGAAACTAGGCATTTATAATCTTTAAGATTTTCTTCATATTTTTTTTTTTTGAAAAAAAAAAAAAGAAAAAAAACTTCATGATTGACAATAAATAGATCTATTTTTTTTTGTGTCTGTATAGATTGCAAAATGTAGGAAAAAAACAAAGAAAACAACACAGGAAGAGTACTTTTGTTTTTTTTAGAAACAAAAAAATCAACGAGAAATAATAAAAAGAAAAAGAAAAGATTCATTGTCTCTATTTTTTATTTCTAAAAACAACCGTTTAGAGACAAGAAAACATCTGAAATAATAAGATCGTATAAGTCAACAAACAGTTAAACACATAAACACGGTTTTTTTTTATATAGAATCGTTTATGTATAGCATTAATAATCTAAGAAATCAGTATCATTATAAAAGAGAAAAAACGACGGACCGGATTGGAATTAAACACAAAAAATCATTCAAACAACAGACAACTTGAACGATGTGTTAAAACAGACATCATCATATCAACAGAAAAACAAACCAACAAATAAACAAAGAAAACGATATATTTTTTTTTAAATTCAAATCTACTGTCTTATATAATTTAAAATTCCAAATGCACGAATAATAAACATATTTTGATTGTTTCTTCTCTCTAATGAATGAGTGTTTGTTCAGGTGGTGTTGTAAAATTTAATGCATTTGTTGTTGATGATGATATAAGTGTTGCTGTAGTATTTGTTAATTCAGCACATATATCATGAAAAAGTTGTTCAGTTTCTTCAAATGTATTTGTTTCTGACATATGATGAAGATTTGTATTATTATTTTCATTATAATGAAAATTATCTGTTGATGATTTTTGTCTTCTTTCAGCACCAATCGCACGTTTTAATAACCAAGTTACATCAGATGTTTGATCAATATTCATTGTTTCATAGGTAATATTATTATTTATATCATTATTATCTACAACAGTTACTATATCAGATTCAATATCCATATTAATTCCATTATCATCATCACAATTTGTATTTAAATCAAGTACCCATGGATTATTATTATTATTATCATTATCATGATTATATGTTAAAAATTCTTGTTCAGAATTAATTATTGTTACTGGTTCATTTTCAATTTTTTTTAAAAAACGCCAAACTAATAGACGATTACGTAATGAAGCTTCTATCGGTCGTTGACGTTGACTTACTGTTGAACGTTGTAACTAAAAAAATAAAAATTAAATATTTTTTTTTATTTCTGTGTTTTTTTATTTTTATACAAACACACCTTTTCGTATGATAATAAAATATATAGTTGTACTAAATCTGTTGGATTCGTCATTGTATATGCAAATGTAATGAGACTAGGAAATCGAAAGAATCTGGAAAATGGGTAAAAAAATAAATAAGCTCGTATTACGTTTTCACCTAGTATTTATATATGATTGCAAACGTATTTGCAAAACAAATTGCGAAATAATGAAATGAATAATTATTAGGTAGATAGGAAGAAATATTTTTTCCAATATGATGAATCATTTTCTAAGCATGCGACCTTATTTTAACCTACATAAAGAAGAGAAATAAGGAAAATAGCAATAAATAAATAAATTTTATTGGATGAAAAGATTTTTTTTTGTAAAAATTTATTATTTTATTTAAAAATAAAAAAAGAATAATGTTTTAGTGAAAATAAAAGATATATAAAAACTAGATAATGCATTTATGCACTTTGTAATTATTTCGTTGTTATGACAACGGATTGTAAAAAAAGTTTGGAATGACTGCAGCATTGAATTTGGTGAAATAGAACGAGAAATAAGGTACGTTTGTCTTTTAATAACTATGTACTTTTCTAATAGATATTGTAACCAAGACAATATATCGATGTTTTATTTTAGTTATTAATTCTTTTATGAGAATGTATGGACATTTGTATTTTCACTAGCGAACGAAAGTCTATCTGTGTCAGTTTGCAATGCTGTGTGGATTACTTTTGATCTGATATTCTTCTTATTCATATCTTAGAAACGACTGCAAAATAAGTAAAAAGATAGAACCAAAGCTATTGTAAGCAGAAGAAAGGCTTGCTATCCTCGTAATCAAGGACAGCGCGAAGGGATTGGAGCAGAGAGGTACTTTCGAAAACGGAGTAAGATCAAAAAGTTTTTCTTGCTGACTTGATTTTCTCAAATTTTCTTACAGCGTTAGTGAAGAACTTCCTGTAGTGGGATCGTACCTCTAGATCGGAGTATGCATCTAATAACCAAAGAACGGTAAGTCCAAAATCAGAGTATTTTAGTCGTATATTTTTCAAACGCAGGGAGTGACTCCCCTTTTTCCCCACCGCCCCTGCTCGTAATCTTGAAAAATTTTGCATTTATTTTTTTGTGAAATATACAAAAAGTAAATCATTATTTTTATCTTAAGAGTGATCTTTACATATCA
>JAJEKB010018806.1:0-19479 GCA_022393335.1 Macrotrachela quadricornifera
TCAGCAGGGCCTATCATCTATTAAGAAAAAAACGAACGTTTTTTTTTTACTATTGTATTTATTGATTGTAGGTAAGCAACTAGACGTCAGTTGATGTTAATATGGAGTCAAGTTTGACGTCAAGTTTCCTTAAAATTGGTGATACAGTAGCTTTATATGCAGAAGGAACTGTCTGTGGATTCATTAGTACACTTGGGTATATTAGATTGTTATTTTTTTATTTTTATTTTCACATGTTTATTTTAAACTTATGTCAATAGCCTTGTCGATGATCGATGTGTCGTACAACCTGATGCAGGTGATTTACAAAAACCACCAAAAAAATATCGAGGTAAAAAATAAAAAACAAACAAAATAAAAATTCGTTTATTTTATTTTTCGTATATCTTTTTTTTCAATAGATTGTCTATTTCGTATTTGCCCAAGTCATCGATATAGTGCACAAACTCAATATTGGAATGCACTAAAAAGTGCAAGTGTTGTTCGAGATTTAAAAAAATTACAACTTGCTGCTGACACAGAAAAACGTCAAAATGAAGAAGAAAGTCGAAAACAAACTGGTACTATAATAAAATATGGTGATACTGTTGTACAATTACTTCATATTAAAAGTAATAAATATTTAACTGTGAATAAACGTTTACCAGCATTTTTGGAAAAAAATGCTATGCGAGTTTCTCTTGACATTAGCGGTACTGAAGGTTCATGGTTTCAAATCGAACCTTATTATAAATTACGAACAAAAGGCGAACGTGTATGTTTATTTATTTCGGATAATGATTGATAGTATTTTTTTGGGAAAGAATAACTATGATTTATAGGTTGTTGTCGGTGATAAAGTTGTACTTATGCCATATAGTGGTGGTCAACCATTACATGTTAGTGAATTAGAATTACCGGATCATCCTGGTTCGAAAGAAGTATGTATAGATTAAAAAGAAGTTTTTTTCACTTGAAGCATGAATTTATTTGAACAAAAAAAATTACCAATTTCAAAACTAGAGAGAGAATTAAAAAGATAAACAAAAAGCCAATTATTCTCTTCTAGTGCTGCAGTGTTATTAATCTTCACACGGTATTTGAGAAAATGAGAAAGAAAAATTTTATTTAGTTTGAAGTGCAGTGAAACTTTTTTGGTTGTTTTTTATGCATGTGCCATGTGAATGACTATATTTTTCTCTATTATTTAGATCAATTGCCATTCGTATGCTACAGTATGTTTTGATGTATATTTGTAAACATGCATATCACATTGACAAAAAGAAAACAAAAAAAAAAATAATTTTAATTTTTTATTATTTTGCCTATTTAATGATATAAATTGCTTTTTCAAACATCTGTCTTTAAAAGTAGATCTTCATATATATATAACGTTTTAGTGGTGAAAGTTTTCGAAAAAGTCTTTCTAAATTGTTTAGGAAATGAGATATTTAAAGTTCCTTTTTCTTGTGCATGTAAAATTAAATATTAATTGATTATGATGACGGGAATTAATTGATTTTATTTGTGTGGAATGTTATGGTGTTTTTATTTTAATTGTATGAATAGAAAGAATAATTTATTTTAATAAGTCTATGAAGATCTACTTTTAAAGTAAAATAATCAGTTTTAAAACTGACATAATTGAGTATTCGATACTTTGCCAATATGACTTTCGCCAATATGAATGAAACTTAAGTGTAAATTAGAGAAATATATCTCAATTATATTGTTAAATGTAAACAACGAGATATAATCTAATAACATTAATTCCAGACCTTAGATCTATCTTACATTAATATTGTTTTATAACAACTAGCAAAAACTCAATTTACTTTCACTAATTATTGGAGATAGTCTTATTGGCGAAATTCGAGAACTTTAAATTGCCAACATATATAATTTTAATTTCCATTCTAACGATTTCGCATGTACCCTCCCATTTTTATTTGAATGTCTTTTACAGTCGAGTCACATTTCATTTAAATATGATATTTTAATATTCATTATATTATATTTTAAAATAGGTCAATTCGCATCTTCAAACAAGTTGGAAAATTGTTCTATTTATGTCATGTCATGAAGCAACGAATGAAGTACTCAAAAGTGTAAGACAATATCTATTATCTTTAAAATAAAATATGTTAAAATATTCTTATTTTGGCTTTTTTTTTTCTTTTTTGTTTTATTAAGAGTGATATTGTTCGTTTATTTCATGCTGAACAAGAAAAATTTCTTACATGTGATAATTATCGAAAAAAAAGTGTTGTCTTTTTGCGTGCTACTGGTCGTGCATCAGCAACATCAGCAACATCATCAAATGCATTATGGGAAATTGAAGTTGTTCAACAAGATCCATGTCGTGGTGGTATTGGTCAATGGAATTCATTATTTCGTTTTAAACATTTAGCTACAGGACAATATCTTGCAGCTGAAGTTGATAATGATCAAACATTTGATGCAACACGACAAAAATTACGTGGTCCACCAGGTACACCTGTTTTTGCTCTTGTACCTATTCCACATGGTTATGATATATCATCGATATTTGAACTTGATCCAACAACAATAACACGTAATGAAGAAGCTGTACCGTGGGGTTCTTATGTTCGTTTACAACACATATGTACAAGTACATGGGTACATTCAACTAATATTAAATTAGATCCTGATGATGATAATGTACGATTTAAAATTGGTTGTGCATTAACAAAAGAAGATCGAGAAGCATTTCAAATAATACATGTTTCACCAGATGAAGTACGAGATTTAGATTTTGCTAACGATGCTGCACAACATTTTGATTTAACCGTATCAAAATGGGAAAAAATTGGAGTTATGAATGTACATTCAAATGATAGAAAGTACGTTGAGAATATTAAAATTTATTGAAGAGATTTTAACAAAGCAAACTATTTTTCCTTAGTTACATACATATGTAAAAAAATATGTTTTTTTAAGATCATGAAATTATTCATATATTTTCAATCATAAAATAATAAATCCTAGATATCTATAAGGTTTACCATAGTTGATAATCAAATGAAATGTACGTTATATTTAGTGGTATATACTAGGCATTTAAAGATACTGTGAGATATGACGTAAATATAAGCCCAAAGGAATATAATGAAACATGCAGATACATGAGTGTAAGAAGAAACACTGTTTATCCTTTGAGATGATTAATGTTAGTTCTAGAAATGAAAAGACATTAACTAATTACCTACTAATATCAATTTGAGAAAAACAAATATAAGGAATTAACTGAAGAATGCTATTTCTATATTACATGAATTATCAAAAAAAAACAAAATTTCAAATAGTTTGCTTAATAAACTTACAGATCCTATATAAATATCTAAGACAAAAAAAATTAGATTAATTATTAATAAACAAAGATGATAAAAAATTTCTTTATTTTAGGCAAGTTATATCACTCTTAACAGATATCGTTTATTTTCTCGCATGTCAAGAAAATAATGGTACTGATCCATTTGATATACAAATCGCAAAACCATTTCGTGAAAGACAAAAATTAGTTCGTGAACAAAATATTCTAAAACAAGTAATTCTTTTTATTAAATAAAATAAAACAAATAACAAAAGACAATAATAAATATATATATATATTTTCTCTTTTAAAATAGTTATTTCGTATTCTTCGAGTATTAAAACCTCGTTTAGAACAAGAACGTTCAAATACAAATTTAGCAAATATTGCAACATCACGTTCAGATTATTCTATTAATCATTATCAAAGTTCACCATCGGTAAATAATGATCCATATACATCACAACAACAAGATGCTGATATACGATTTTCAACAACATTTTATCAAATGAAAACAATTTGTCGTCTTTGTTATCGTATACTTAAACATTGTCAACAAGAATATCGAAAAAATCAAGTAAGAAAATCTTTTATTTTTAAGAAAAAAAAAACGTTTTTTGTATTTTATTTAGGAAACAATTGCAAAAGAATTTTCTTTTATGCAATCTCAAATTGGTTATGATATATTAGCTGAAGATACAATAACAGCATTATTACATAATAATAAAAAATTATTAGAAAAACATATAACTGAAAAAGAAATTGATACATTTGTTAAATTATTAAGAGAAAAACGTGATTGCAAGTAATTTTAAATATCAAATACAAAAATTTCCGTATTTTTATATTTTCTTTTAATTAATTAGATTTCTTGAATATTTGTCAGATTTATGTGTGTCAAGTAATCAAGCTATAGCAAGAACACAAGAAATGATATGTAAATCTGTATTAGAAAAAAATTCGGATATTTTAATACGGACAAAGTTTGTTTTAAGTTGTTTTGCTTTTTAAAAACAAAAAAGTTTCTTTTTTGTTTATATTTTTCTTAGACTTGAAGTAAAAGGATGTGTGGAAGATATGATATTAGATGATAATATGAGTCCACCAACAGGTTTTTCAAATCAAAATATTTTACGTGAAGTTATATTAACATGGGATGGAAAATCAGAATCAATTGAATTTATGTCCGATGTTGTACGAGATCAACCAGCACATCCAAGACGAGAAGAATTTCGAAATATCTTGGAATATTATAGGTATATATTTATATTAAAAGTTTAAGTTTTACCGAAAAAAATATTTGTTTATATTTTGACTTACTTGAAACTGTTTTCGTTAAGTTAAAAGCTAGGAATTTTAGTTCCAAAGAACTAAAGAAATCATGGAGAGTTTTTAAAAATTAGTTTGGAATGGGAAACTAATAGATTTTGTTAACATTAGTAAGCTTCTTTTTGAATTTGACAAAATTTATTAAAGTTTATTGTTTTGTAAAGTGAATATCTTTGATCTATGTAAACGATTTTTCAGAAATGAGGACGTAGATATCGTATTGAAAGACAAAAAAATTTTTGAAGAACGCATTTCATACGCCCGGTTCTATCGTGCAAGTAAATAGGTTAATAAAGATTTTTTATTATTCGTTTCGTTTTATAATAATAAACATACAAAAATATGAGGAATGATATTTCGTCTAAATTTGTTTTTTCGATCTTTCAAAAACAGATAGTACGACATTATTTCTAATATTTATTTCTTTTTCTTAGATATCAATTGAATTTATTTTCTCATATGTGTTTTGATCGACAATATTTAGCTATTGATAATTTATCATTAGAATTATCAATTGATTTAATATTAACGTATGTGTATAAACAAAAGAAATATTTTATAATAAAAAAAAAAAATCCTTTTTGTTTTCTTTAATAGATGTACAAAAAGTGAAAATCTATCAGCTGATTTACGTGCAGCATTTTGTCGTTTAATGGTTCATATGCATGTAAATCGTGATCCACAAGAAGATGTAACACGTATTAAATATGCTCGATTATGGAATCAAGTTAAATCAGCTATATCATTAAATGAGTAAAAATTTCTTTTATGAATATGAAAAGAAAAAGATATTGAAATTAATTTTTCTTTTTAATTTTAGTTATGATCAAACAATCAATGGTTCACTTGAACCAACAGAAAAACATGAAAATCGTCCTAAATTTGAAACAACTATGAAATTTGTTGAAGATTATCTTAAAACTGTTGTTGAACAACCAAATTCATTTGCTGATAGAGAACAAAATAAATTAACACATGAAGTAAAATAAAATAGAACAAATAAAAATAATTATTTTCTTTGTGATTTTTAAGGTTGTTAATTTGGCTCGGCGTTTAATATTTTTTGGTTTTTATAGTTTTGAAGATTTACTTAAATTAACTCAAACACTTCTTGGAATTCTTGATACAAGTAAAGTTTTATCAACAAGTATTCGTCATACAAATAATGAACAAGGTTATATTTTTCAAAAACAAAAGTTTTTTTTTGATTATTTTAAACATTTGTTTTGTTTTTTAATTTAATTTTTAGTTACAACTAATGTAACAAATCCAAAACCATTAAAATATGATCATATAATTCCACCAACTAATTCATATAATGTTAATGATGTTGAAACTGAACAACAACAGGATATACTTGATAATTTAGCTTATGAAACTAAAATGAATGTTATTGCTATACTTGAATTTATTCTTGATATTCGACTTGATTTTCGTATTTCACGTCTTATATCAATATTTAAACAAAAATATGATCGTCTTGGTATATTAATTATTTTTGTTTTCTTTTTGTTTTGTTTCAAATTTTATAAATTTTCAATAACTTACAAATGTAAAACGATAGCGAAGTGCGATTTTCGATACCATACAGAAGATACTTTGATGCATATATCTATGTACAAATTATCATAATATCAATAGAATCAATCAAGTAGTGAATCTGATGGAGTTTTAGAATATTACCTCTGTTTAAAAACGAGAAGAGCAATAATATCCTTTTCTAATCTCAAAAATACTTTTGTTCTTTTGTATTAGAATCAAGCTAAGAATGACCCTTAATGATTTTGCAATAGCATTTAATCGACTTTTTGAATGGGAATGACTAAAATATTTCTTCACTATTCCCATGGGAGAGTAGGAGCATAGAGGTTAAAATTAATTTTAAAGATTTTTTTTATGAAAAATTTCAATAGAAATATTCACAACTCACATTGCTTCTGTTAACTATACAATCTTAAGGAATTTTCATCGATTGACTGAATTATTATGAGTCTAAAACTATTTATTTATTTTATTTAGAATCACCAAATGCTTCAATTGGTACAGATTTACAAATAGCTGATATTGAATGTATATTTGATTCAAATTCAACATCAATAAATGAACCAAATCTTGATTTGGATGATGCAAAAGGAAAAACATTTCTTAAAGTTTTAGTTAATTTAATAATGCATGATTATCAACCATTAGTATCACGTGCATTATCATTATTATTTCGTCATTTTAATCAACGTAAAGAAACATTACAACATTTAAATCAAGTACAATTACTTGTTAGCGAAACAGATATTAAAAATTATAAACAAATTAAACGTGATCTTGATCAATTAAGATTATTTGTTGAAAAATCTGAATTATGGGTTTATAAAAAAGGAAAAGATGGAATATTAACAACAGCTGCAGGAAATGAAATTAATCTTGATCAAGATGATAGAAAAGATGAAGAATTTGAAATGAAGGTAATATTTAATTTATAACATTATTCGAACTTTAAAAATTTGATTTAATAAAAGTTTTTAAAGTAATATATTTACAGATGAGTTTATATCATTTCAACATTAAAATTTATCTGTAGTTATATTTTGTAGTAAAGAAATTTTGAAAAGAACTAAAATTATTGATATTAGATCGCCGGTTTTTTTCTCAAATAATGAAATCTATAAAGTTAGAAAAAAATAATTATTAAAACTGACTACTTTTGGTTTCTTTTAATCAAATTAATCATATAAATTTCAGTTTTCCAGTTAATTCAGATCAAAAACTGTCATCAGGAGTAGAACTGTTCTCCTATCATTTTTTCATAAAACGTCATTTGAAAGCATTTTCTAAATTATGCTATCTCTGTAATTCCAGCAATTATTATCAACAACGAAATATAACGCACTCCCTTAATTTTTGAACATCTTAAGAGAGGAAATAAAATTCTACGATATTATCTTTATTATGGATTGATCAGATTAGTCAGCTTTTACTATAGATTTTTACTTGGTAATGTCCGAAAAACAAATTTTCAACTAGCTATCAGTTTCAATATAGTCAATCGACCAATGTAAATCTGAACTCCTCAGTTGATTCCATTCAAGAGTTATACGTATCGTACTCAAAAACCTTGATGAGTACATTAAAAAATATATAATCGCCATCCGATGATCTAGAATCATATTGAAACTAACAGTAAATATTATTATTCGACTCAGCTTAGTCGAATACTCCATACAGTTTAGACTGGCATGCGGTTAGTTGGTTGATTTTACGGTTTTCAGTGAAGTGCATAGAACTTTTAAATGGAATAAGTCAGAAGAAATGGATTGCCTATATTAGAACTCATAATTGATAGCAAACGTTTTTCGTAGGAAAGTTATGGTCAAAAACTACAGTAATATTTGACTGATACTTAGTCAAGATGATTTAACATAGTTTTGTTTTTCTCACATTTATGTTTCAAATGATGAAAATTATACAGTTCTTATTATTTATTTTATTTTAATTTTAAAGAAATTTGCTACCTCATCCGGTTTCAACGATCCAGAATTAGATATTCCTGGTCCGAATATCAGTGAAGAATCTGCATATCGATATACATCAATATTTCAGGTTAGTACATAATCACAAAAGTTTATTCTTTTTTTATTATTATTTGTAAAATCACCGAACATGGAAGAAAATAAATTTGCTTATTTTATTAATCCATTGCTCTCGGTGATTTCGCGCTTATACACAAACTTAACAATACCTTGTAACCCATATCTCTGTGTATCTATCTATTTTCCTAGGGTATACATAAATTCATTGACACGGTAATTAGGAAATACTTATATACACATTTTATTGTTATATTGATTATTTTTGCACACTTCTTTCTTTGTATTGTCATTCTGGGATCGAGTTTGCTTTATTGCCAACTGAAAAGTATAAAAAATCTTGATTCATGCATGATCAAGTACAGGAAAAAATCAATGAAAAATTTGATTTATTTTATTTTCTTAGCATGTTTTCATTCGATTGAAGAATTTTTAATTTATTCTTATACTACAATAAGCATGTTGTTTTAAATATTAATTGCCTTGCAGGACGGAAGTTAATTTATTTGAATCACAAAAAAAAAGAAGAAAAATGATTCATCGAGAATTTATATGTATATATATATAAATTATTGAATGAATATTTAGATCCTTCGTCGTATGATGAAATTATGTGTTATTGAGGGTAATGATGGAAATTTATATGCTCGAGAAAATGAACAACGTTTATTAAGAAATATGGATGTACATGTTGTTGTACTTGATTTATTGAAAATTCCATATGATAAAGTAAGAAAAAAGAGAGAAAAATAATAATTGATTTCTTTTTTTTGTTATTACTATTGTTATATGGAATTTTCTAGGCTGAAGATACTCGAATGAATCATATTATGAAATTAGCACATAATCTTTTACAATATTTTTGTTATAATAATCCAACAAATCAAGCAAAATTATATGAATTATATTTTAATGATTATCTTCAAATATGTGAAGTAAAATAATAAAAAAACTTATTTATTCATTTTTCTTTATTATTTATTAGGAACAAGAAGTCGAAACATGTTGTTATATATTTATGAATAATGTTCATTTATGTAAAACAATAACTGAAAAACATGTTCAACATTTTGTTCATTTAATTGAATTACATGGTAGAAAAGTTTTATATATAAAATTTTTACAAACAATTGTTAAAGCTGAAAATCAATATATTAAAAATTGTCAAGATATTGTTATGTCGGAAGTATGAATTATAAAACAAAACAGAAAATAGAAATTCTTTTTTTTTTTTTCAAAATTTATAGTTAGTTAGTTCGGATGAAGTATTAATGTTTTATGATAAAGGAAATTTAGCAGATCTTATTGAACGTATGCAATCAGAACAAGAACGTTCAGATCCAAATTCATTATTAAATTATCATATACAACTTGTTCATTTATTAGCAATGTGTACTGAAGGAAAAAATGCATCAACAGAAATAAAATGTCATTCATTAATTGGTTTAGATGATATTGTTTTAATTGTTACACATCCTGATTGTGTACCAGAAGTTTGTTTTGAATTAATTACAAAATAATAAATTTTAAATAAATATTATTTTAGGTTAAAAATGCATATATTACTTTTTTAAATCATTGCTATATTGATACAGAAGTTGAAATGAAAGAAATTTATAATAGTCAACATATTTATACATTAATTGAAAATTCATTCTGTCCAGATATTGAAAAAGTACGTAAACTATTTCTGTGTTTGAAAAGTGTTCAATTATAATATAAAATTTCTCAATTATTTTTAAGCTTATAACCAGACCAAATGAACGTCGTAATTTAGAAAAATATATCATAGATACTGTCACAGATTTAATTAATCAATTTTTTAATTCACCATTTTTTGAACAATCATCAGCACCACAGGTAAAAAAAATGATATTTTTTAAATATTTGACTTCTTCAAATAATCTTTTTGCATAATTAATGGTTTTTTATTGAAATCAAAAAAATCAAAAAAAAAAAGCGAAGTTTTTTACAATATCAAGATTAATTATTAAGTGAGGTTTAATCTTAGGATCAGTATATGCTCGATGATGGTCGATCATCAGAGATCTCACCATCAATAAAAATTGCTTCATGGGAGGTACTTTAATGAAACAAAAACAAAAAATAATCAGTAGATTAATGAATAACTTATACGCATGTTTATTTCTCACAGCATGTTTTCTTCATAATTTGTTCTCTACTTATAGCTTATAGGTCGAGATGGATATAAGATAAGAACATGGAGATAGATTTTTAAAAATAAATTCGTATGAATTTATGACCCAAAAGCTTAAATTTTAGGTTTTTTATTTTAACATTAAAATAAAATTTATGTATTTCATATCGTTGCACGTATAAACAATACACAATCTTCTTTTGTTTTTAATAATTAAAATTTATATAAATTTTCTAAATTAATTCTTTATTTTATTTTTTAGCATCGGAATACAACACTTGTATCATTACATAGTCATTTAGCTCGATTATTAGGTTTACCATGGTTAACAACATCACAACGTGAACGTATTGATAGATGTATTCATATTTTATCATTAATTGGTAAAAAAAAACTTACTTTCAAAGATTTTAAATTTTTATATTGTTTAAATTCTAGCTGATCGTCGTGGTCTTAGTCATTTTTTACGTTCAAATCATAGTTCAGCAGTTGAAATAGCAAGTCGTTCACGTCGTACAAGTCGTAGTGCAACAGCAGATCGAATGCATAGTGTTGAACATATATATACTGCAGCACAACGACATGATCATCTTGAAGATGTAGAACATAAACGTGTTATTGATAATTTTGTGGTAATAATTAGAATATTAAATTTCAGAAATAAAAAAACTTATATTTATAAATTTATTTTCCAGGATTTTCTTACTCATGTTAGTATTAGACTTAATCCACTTATTCAAGCTGAAGTTAGCGTATTAGTGGATGTTATTCGAGCACCATACGCACTGTTTCCTGAAACAAACGAATGTCGTTTTAAATTTCTCAAGGGCACATTCGTTCATAAGTATGTATTGTTATTTTATGCTAAAACAATTATTTTCAATATAATATTTACAAATAATTATTATCGAAAAGAATATATACTATCGATATGAATCCCTATAAAACATTCTTTAGACTAATAAATCATACAACAAAAATGTTAATAAAGCATCATAACGCACAACTTAGTTTTTGTGTACTCAATCTCCTAACCGATTATGCTCGTACAATGCAGCATAAACAGATCCTTCATTGGGAAACAAATCGTGAGGTAGACTACAAGCATTTTTTTGATTTAAAAAAAAAACCATGATCTTCTCTCAAATGAAGTAGTAGTAGTTCAATTAATTAGACGCATTTGCTACTGCTATATTATCCAAGATGTGAAGCTAGAAATCATTTTCATTTCCCTGTACTGCTATTGCTTTTATCCGATTTTGTGTTATTTAGATTAATACAGCATGCCAAATATTTGCTTACACAAATTGATGAAAGCCTATGTTTGCGCATCATGCATGCACTCAAGTCAATGGTCAAAAGCAATTATGAATTCGATATACGGGTATAAATGCTTTGCTTAGCATTTATTTTTATGATTAGATATGAAAAAAAAAACTTTCTTGTTATTATAAAATATTTTTATTCTTAGGGACAAAGTTTAAGATTAAAATTACTTCGAAGATATTTCTGTGATGATAAACAGTATTTAAAAGCACTACATCAACCATTAAAAGGTTTATATAGAATACTAAAAGAATATATAATTGAATAATAAATATTTTTATTTTCATTTTTCTTTCTGTTTAAATAGAAGAAGATGCTCTTGAAAGATTACGAAAAACACAAAATGAATTAAATGATCAAGGAGCTAGTGATCTTGTTGTAGAATTATTTATGAGTCAATCACCGATAAATATACTTGAAGAAAGTGTTAATTTAGCAATAGCACTATTAGAAGGTGGAAATACAGCAGTTCAAGTTAGTTTATATTTATATATTTAATATTTTTTAAATTAAATTTTTCAAAATATATAGACTAGTATATTTCGTCATTTACACGGAAGTGATACAGCATCTGAAAAATTTTTTAAAGTTTTCTATGAAAAAATGTGTATTGCACAAAAAACTTTAAAAAGTATGCCATCAATAACATCTGATGTTAACCAAGATCATGACGACTATGATGATTTAACATATACACCAAAATCTGGTGCAATGTCAGTTGCACCAAGTCCACCAATTATTGAACGACAAGCATCCATAAGTCCAGCAACAGATGAAATGTTTAATTTTGAACAACAATCACTTATGTCTCAAAACGTTAATTCACAAGAACAAAGTAAGTTTTAATATATTATGAAGTAAATTAAGATTTCTATTGATTTAGATGCTATTGCATTGGATCAACCACAAGAAGAACCACAAGCATTAGTTGTACAATCAAAAACTTATCAAGAAGCAGTACCAGTAGAACGAACAAAATCTCCAGCAGCAGGAACACTTGATATTTTTGATTTTCAGTAAGATATTTTTATGAGAATTATCACAGAATTCTAAAAAAACGTCTTTTGAAGATTTCTTATATATAAAAACCAAATAGATTGGTAGTATTTCAAAAACAAAATAAAACTATTATCATTTTATTTAAAAGCATTTATAATAAGAAATAAATGGCAAAGTATTTACGTACTTAATAATATTCTATAATCTTACAATAGACTTTATTTAGTATTATGATTGATAAGGAGAGTTCAAATTGTTTTCCTTATGATTTACATTGCTATGAAATAGTCGAATCTCCTATTTTTGTAACATAACGAAAACATCCTTCAAATGATAAATTTTCTTTAGCTCTCAACATCGTCGTTATAAACTTCCATTTGAAATTCGTATAATGCAACCAATATTACGTTTTCTTCAATTACTTTGTGAAAATCATAATCCTGAATTTCAGGTTTATATTTTTTGCGAATTTCTTTTCTTTTATTTCTAATATCTTTTTATTATTTTATTAGAATTATCTTCGATTACAAAATAATAATAAAACAAATTATAATCTTGTTTGTGAAACATTAAAATTTCTTGATTCTATTTGTGGTTCACAAACAGGTTTACTTGGTTTATTAGGAAATTATATTAATGAAGATAATGTTGAATTAATAAATCAAGCATTAAATACATTAACTGAATATTGTCAAGGACCATGTCGAGATAATCAAGATGCTATTGTTAATCATGAATCAAATGGTATTGATATAATTATTGCTATTGTTTTAAATGATATATCACCATTAAATCAAAAAAATTACGATCTTGTACTTGAATTAAAAGTAAATTTAATTTAATAATTTTTATTCTTTTGTTTGTTATAATACTGATTTTATTTGTTTTCAGGATAATGCATCAAAATTACTTTTAGCTGTTATGGAAAGTCGAGATGATAGTACAAATGCAGAACGTATTCTTAGAAATATTGTACCTGTTTCACAATTAGTAAATAAAATAAAAAATTTTTATATAAATATAAGAATATTATTTTTTTATATTTAGCTTGATGTTGGTTGTGAAATATATGCTCGTGGTAAACAACAAGAAATAGAAGACAAATCTGGACAAGAAACTGAAAATGATGAAGCGTTACATGACGAAGAAACAAATGAAAATTCTGATAATGTTGCTCAAACTGTTGGTCATAATATGTATATTCTTGCATATCAGGTATATATATATGTACATATATTCATTGATTTTATTTGAGATGATAAACAGGAGTTTCTTATTTATTTGATATATTTCTGTTTTCATATTGAACAACAAATGCAAAAGTATGCTCAGGTACAAATAAAAAATAATACAATCGCACTGAGAGAATATGTACACCGATAATCTTTTTATTTTTATCTATATCTTGCAATTCCCACCTAGCTTATCCAGGGATGATGGGAAGTTGTTTAGATAAGAAAAAAAAACATGATGAATTTTAGAAATATTTATCATTTACTTTTAACTTGAATAACTTTTTTTATCGTATATAATTTATAGCTTGCTCGTCATAATCGTGAACTTGAAGCATTAATGAAACAACGAACGTTTAATGATGAAGCATTATCATATTATCATAAACATACAGCTGAAATTGAAATCATTCGACAAGATCGATCAATTGAACCAAGTATTTTATCTATATTTACATAAATTTTGAAATTAAACTTATTTTTCTTTTTTTGTGTTATTCAGTTGTTTTTCCTGTTCCACAGTTATGTGAATTTTTAACTGTTGAAAAGAAACAAAAAGTTTTTCTAACATGTGAACAAGATGAACAAGGTTCAAAAGTAAAAGATTTCTTTGAAAAATTTCCAGAAATATTTGAAGAAATGAAATGGCAAAGAAAATTACGTCATCAACCAACATTATATTGGTTTTCATCACATATGTCTTTATGGAGTGATATATCATTTAATTTTGCTGTATTAATTAATATTCTCGTTGCTGTTTTTTATCCATTTAATAAAGGTCTTAAAGGTAAAACAAAATAATTAATTAAATAAAAATATTTTGATTCTTTTTTTTTGTTATTAAATAAGATCTTGATCCACGTGCTTCAGCAGCTATATGGAGTGCATTATTTGTTACATTAATTGCTATTTTAATGAAACCAAATGTAACATCAATGCGAATGTTTTTTGTTGCTGGAATTTTACGTTCAATTTATTCAGTTGGTCTTGGACCAACTTTATGGTTAATGGGAGCGATACAAGTAATGATAGTTCAATTTATTTATTAAGAATTTTAATAAGAGATTCTTTTTTTTAATTTTTATTTATAGGTTTTAAATAAAGGTGTATTTTTAGTTAGCTTTATGGGTAATAATGGAACATTTTCAAAATCACGTTATGAAAATTTAGCAAATTTTGAACTTGTTTATCATGTCGGATATTTGCTTCTTTGTGTAATTGGTTTATGTCTTCATGAATTTTTCTATAGTTTATTGGTAAGTAAAATAACTATATAGATATAGTGATTTATGTGAATAGCTTTATTGTATATTATTTATTTTGTTGTTTCATTTTGTTCATGTTTTATTTAACAGATAAAATTGACTATAACACAGATTTCTAATAAGTATATTGTTTTCGAGTAAAATTATTTCGAAGAAATATAACTTCAATAAAGATAATTTTACACTGAAAATTAATTAGATTAATATTTAAAAAAATCCCTATAAGAACAAATGACATAAGTAAATTTTTCAAAAAAGAAAACGCGTACTTCAACTCGAAAAATATATGTCAAAGAATCAAAGTATACGGAAGCAGCTTGAAGTATGTCGAAGTGGATTCTTTATACATTTTTCGACTTAAAATATGCTGTTTCTTTCTACATTTTCGAAATAATACAAAGTAACTTCAAATACGAAAGTATGCAGTTTCCTCTTTGGAATTTAGACAATCATATAGACATTTTTTTTTCTTAAATTAGCTCTTCCTACATTTAATTTTAAGATATTTTTATTTATTTGTTTGATGTTGTAATGTATTGTTATCTTAGTTGCTCGATGTTGTCTATCGTGAAGATACTCTATGGAATGTAATTCAATGTGTTGTACGCAATGCTAAATCTGTTATCTTAACAGCTGTATTTGCTGTTATAATTATTTATTTATTTGCTATATGTGGTTATTTATTTATCCAAGATGATTTCCTTATGGAAGTTAATACAAAACCACTTGGAATTGAACAGGATAATAATACGGGTCCTTTAAGTAAGTTAAATAGGAGAAAATATTTTATTTTATTTTTGTTGCTTTTTATGTTTGTAAAATCGTAATAAAAGAAAAAGAAAAAAATTAAATAAATAAAATTTTCTATATTACAGTTACTTGATATGATTTTTCGAGATGCAACTTTATTACAAGTAACACAATCAGTAACACGAAATGGCAAATCTATTATGTTAACAATGATGCTTGCACTTATTCTTATTTATCTTTTTTCTCTTATGGGATTTATTTTTTTTCGTGATGATTTTTTAATACATATTAAATCAAGATTGTATTCATCATATTCTCATCATCGAACTCGACGTTCAAATAATCTATTGAAAACAATGACATTGACATGTATGCCAATCTGTCGTTGTTAATGTCATTTTATTTTGTTTTGTTTTGTTTTGTTTTTGTTATTATAAAGAGAATATTTAATAAAATATATTTTTTACTTCTTTTTTTTTTTTTAGCTACAACCATTCCAAGCATTGTTGATAATCTATATTGTACGAAAGATAATTGTACAAACGATACATTAACTGGTCATATTCGTCATGCTGCTCAAGCATCAACTGTATTACCAGAAGAAGAAGTAGATGAAGAAGTTGAAAGGTCTTGTGATACATTATTTATGTGTATTGTGACAACACTTAATCAAGGTTTAAGAAATGGTGGTGGAATTGGTGATGTATTACGGCAACCTTCTAATCAAGTAAATTTAGAAACAAGAAAAGAATTTTTTTGAGGTAAATAATAAAAAAAAAAATTTTTTTTAAGGAACCATTGTACTTCTTCCGTGTTATATATGACCTCATGTTCTTCTTTATTGTTATTATTATAACATTAAATTTAATTTTTGGTGTTATTATCGATAATTTTGCTGATTTACGTACAGAAAAACAACGAAATGATGAAATTCTTCGTAATACATGTTTTATTTGTGGTAAAAAAAAAATAATAAAAATTTAAATAAAAAATTCAAATAAATTTTGTTTTTTTAGGACTTGATCGTAAATCATTCGATAATAAACATGTTACATTTGAAGATCATATTCGTAAAGTTCATAATATGTGGAATTATATTTATTTCATGGTTTTAATTAATGTTAAAGATCCAACAGAATATACTGGACCAGAAAGTTATGTTCATGAAATGATTGCAGTTCGTTCTATTTCTTTTTATAAAAAAAAAATGTTTCTTTCCTTTTTTATTTTACTTTTAGCAACGAAATCTGGATTGGTTTCCACGAATGCGTACAAGTAGTCTAGATATTCAAGAAGAAAAAAATAAAGAAGATCTAGATAATAGAATATTAAAAATTCAAATGGATGATGCTAATAAAGCTATAAAATCCTTAACAATGGAATTATCTGAATTACAAAAATTAGTATGAAAATAAAAAAAAAAGAATTTTAAATTTAAATATACATTTTCTTGTTATTTTTAAGGTAACAGAATCTCGAGCACAAAAGCACCGAATGAATTTTCTTCAAAATCCATCATTACCAACACCATTAAATGCATAAATGTAAACGGTGCTAATTCTATAGGAAACCTTCAATAAAAAAAAAAGACTTCATTTTCGTGTTTATTGTTAAATAAATTTGCTTCTCTTTTTTTCTTCCTTTCTTTCTTTTTTCTTTTTCTTTTTTTTTTGATAAAATACTCGATTGTTCGTTTTTTTTCTTTGCGTACACAAACTTTATTCTTGTAAAAGACAATATTTAATTGTTAGGAGACAAAGAAAAAACAGAGTTTGGATTCAATTCAATTTTCTTTCTTTTTCGCTTTGTGTGTGAATGTTGTATTTTTAGACAAAGAAATAAAATTATATGAAAAAATTTGAAAATACTTTTTTTTTCGATTTAAATAAGAAAACATACAATCATTTATAATAAATGTATTTATGATTTTTTTTATAAATTCGGTAAGTCAGTTTTGTAATGATTATGTATGTTTCTTTAGGTATAAAAAGAAATTTTTAACGTTTTTATCCTTTGAAGAAACTTCTGTTTCTCAATCTCAAACTTTTTGAATTTTTTGTTCTTAGCTTTTTTACTCTGCATATGCTTCAAAATATCCGGTATGTATTGTAATATATTTTCAGAATTCAAATGTAGTTTTAAAAATAAAAAAATCGAAAAGATAAGACGATTTTGTATAAAAATCCTGAAATTTTCTTGGTTCTATGAAGAGTTTCTAGAATCTCAGTGTTTTTTGTAAAAATCTCCAAAATTATTCTAGCATCTGCTAAAAAAGGTTTCATCTCAAATGAATGTGCCGTCTTCGACAAAGGAGTGTCGTTTTTGTCCTTTGTGACTTTCCTATCTTCCTGAATAAAGCATTAAGAAATTTTAAATCTAAGACAACGTTTACTCTACTCATCAAAATCTATCTGTTATGAAAGTTTCAATATATTTTGAATGAACCGTTCTTGAAAAGTGCCAAGAAGAAAAAGAGCTCTTTTGCTTTGATCATCAAATTCATATATATTTTTAAGTCACATTGTCTAGTATTTGTAGTCGGCTGATCTCTACATTTTCTTTTCAATGTAAGATGAATAAAATTTGTACTTAAATTTATAATAAATCTTATACGGTTAATCTTTTGAAACTATTATGTGTAAAATCTATTTTAGATGAAATATTATCTTTTTCTATTCATATATTTATATATTTTCTATCCAATAGAATCAACTATAGGTCCGAGTAATCGAAAATCCTCATCACGAACTTCTGATAAGACTAATTCGTCTGCATACTCTGCTGATCAATTAAAACTAATTCCACCATCTCCTTCTATACCACAAAAATCATTTCCACCATCAGAAACAAATGTTTTTCAACGTAATTTATTACAAGAAGATCTTAATCCTCAATCAATTCTTGAAAATTATCAATCATACTGTTTTACCTGTGTTGATATTCGACAATTTACTAATCCAACTTTGATTTATATAACACCATGGAATAATCATGGTTATGATCTTGTAAAAATTTTTACACAAAAATTTGATTATATTTCACCAGTTTGGTTTAGTATAAAACGAATAGGTTTTGAAAAATATCTTATTGAAGGTACACAAGATATTGATTCAAAATGGATTGAAACATTAAAAGAAAAACGTTCTGATATACGTATTGTACCTCGAATTTTATTTGAAAAATGGCCTACTGATGATATTCATGCATTATTTCAATCTGAAGATGAAAAACAAAAATTATCATTAACATTAAAAAATTTTCTGATTGAATATAATCAATTGTTTGATGGTTATGTTCTTGAAATACTTTCATTATTTCATGGATCATCAAAAACAGTAGCTAATCATATAATTAGTGATATTGCTGAACATATACATGAAATAGATAGTAATATAACAAAGAAAAAAGAAATTATTTTAGCTGTACCACCATTACAAGAATATTTTGATAGAAATGATTTTGAAATATTATCAAAATATTTAGATGGATTTAATATTATGACATATGATTTTCCAACAAAAGATCC